>JACWST010000118.1:61823-113032 GCA_014850475.1 Cryphonectria naterciae | reverse complement strand
AAAAAAAAAAAAAAAAAAAAAAAAAAAAAAAAAAAAAAAAAAAAAAAAAAAAAAAAAAAAAAAAAAAAGAAAAGAAAAGAAAGAAGGAAAAAAAAAAGAAGAGAAAAGAAGAAGAAAACAACCAATTGACGCTCTAACTTACAAATACAGATAGATATGCACCAAAAAACAAATCCCAGCGCCACTCGTTGCCGCAGCACGCCGCCAACATGCCAACCGTGATCACGCATGACGCGTCCTGAACCGAGATGGCTGGAAGAAGAAGACGAAGATGGAGAAGAAAAACAGGGAGCCCTAGATATATGTACATGAAACCAATGCTCCGAGAAATATCAACGCTTGACTGCTCGACAAGACCACTGGAAGCCACCACGTGTTAGCACAGATCGTCAACGCTCAGGCCATTCCTTGGACGAGGCGGGACGAAGCCGTACGTAGTGATGCACATACCGAGCTGCACGAGAGATGCACAGCCAGATCTCTCTCTCCCCTACTCCTCCTCCTCCTCACAGGATATCCTTCCATATCCTGGGTCGCAGGTACCTCAGGAACCTCTCCGTCTCCTCGTGGATGCCCGGCAGCGCGGCCCAGTTCTCCACCAGCATAGCCAGCTCCTCCCGGGCGACGGTGTCGTCGGCCGCGCCCTCGGCGAGCTGCCGCAGCAGGACGGTCTCGACCAGCAGCTCAAAGTTGGCCTGCTCGCCCGTCTCTGGCCACAGCAGGGCGGCCGTCTCGCGGAAGTTCTCCTTGGCGGCGTTGCTCAACTGCTTGCGCACCAGCGAGTGCAGGCTGCGGGCGGCCATCTCGTCGTTCTGCACCTCGCCCGTGATGATGCGCTGCACGAGCTTGAAGGTGTTCTTGAAGCCGACGGGCCAGTACATGGGACACTGCAGGTCCTCAACCATCGGGCTGCTGGGCTCGGACGACATGTCGGATGTCTGGGACGAAGTTTCTTCGATGAGAGGCTCCATTTTTTCTCTCTCGGGGGGGCAAACGGTTGGTTATGTTGTTATTTATTCTTGTATGTATTGTGGCTGATTAATTTTTTGGATTGATCCCGGTGTGAGTATAGGCGACGTAGGGTGTGTGTGTGGGGAGGCCGTGACTTTGGCTTGGAATTCTTTTTTCTTTTTTTCTTTTTTTGTGAAAGAGAGATGTGACTGCTAATGCTCAGCAAAGAAATCCTGTTGGTGTATTATTTTGGTTTTTTTGGGGGGGCACTATGAAGAATCTAAAGGACATATATCGCCACCTTATGATTAGAGTGCTAAAAGGGGGGGGGGGGTTGCATAAATGTCCGGACGAACCAGTCTCTGGCGGGGCTCATCATAATTAATGTGAGCCCACTGGGGGTTTTGCTGACCACAAGGAGCATCCATTGGGTCACTTTTACCGGCCCCCTTGCTTGATTGAGGTTGAAATGCAAGGTGGAGTTGCGGAGTATGGCGTGTATGGGTCCCTCTCTCTTGTGAGATTTCTAAATTACATAGTACCTGCCTCGGAAATAACTCCAGTGCTGGTCCCAGGTCCCCTTTTTTTATGATCAATCACGATCTGCAGCAATCCCTCCAGAGGATTTTTTTTGGGTTGCCTCCCATGCTTACAGAGTCAGTCCCGATCGACGAGGGCTCTCCCTGTGGCGAAAATCTTCACACTAGTGTTCTCCTGTCCAAACGTGAAATAAGTACACATAAAGAATATGTCGAATCTTCAGGAGAGAGAGAGAGAGAGAGAGAGAGAGACGACTTGACGCTATCTCGAAAGTCTGCGGCGACGTCCTCGGCGTGGACCCCGGGCCGTCGTCAACGGGCTTTCGCTTCGGGCAACAGGGGTTTCGGTGGTAACATTTGATTCACAATCCGTTTCAGGCTTCTCGTATCTGGGTAAAATGTGGACGCCAAGTCTGTTCCCGAAGCCGATTTGGTCGATATGCCATGGTTTCGAAGGATGGCTGGGCGTTGCATTGATTGCACTTCACAATCAACAAATGTGTCACGCATCATATGCAAAGATAAAGAGAGAGTAAGTGAGAGTGAGTGAGAGTGAGTGAGAGAGAGGGAGGATGTGAGAGGCTGGTCCGCGTCGCGATGGAGCGCGAGGATTTGTTTCCCTGCTAACGTGCTACAGTGCAGGGTGCTTCAGAATGCAACACCACAGTCCATATCTGACACCGAGAGGTCACGGCAACAAAGGAATCATTTGTGCGCATCGAAGGATTTGCGACAGAATCGGAATTGACGCTGTATGATCAGGGTCCCGTCTGCGTTCTTTTTCCTATGGAAATGCAGTTGAATCCTGTGCTGTGCGTAAATTGAGGAGTTGCCGGAAGTGACGAATAATTACCCACTGCAACATTGGGTGAGCTGCCTTTAAAGGTAGGAGTCTTAGAAGGCTGAAGTCAGCACGGGACTCAACCTAACGCACATGCATCTGCCGTTGCACATAATTAGATGAAGGATTGCAGGCCAGCGGCAAACCCCGATGTATGGTCAACCCAAATCTCTTTCTTCATCCTCCCTTTCTAAATCTGCATTAGTCACCCCAGTTCACACTAGAATTCAGAACAATGTAAGAGGACGCAGGCACGCAATGACGCCCTCAGGTCGAACCTCGAGTGCCATTTACACAGCGACACGAACCACATGAATGTCAATGCTAAATCCTGGCTGATTCAGAAGTGGGTTGATAACGTGATGAATACATTCACTGGTCACGTCAGCTTTTTCTACTCATAGTCGACATCAATTGTGCTCATCCTCTTCCCCGCCCGCCCGCGCCTTTTTTTTTTTCTCTCTCTCTCTCTCTCTCTCCTTCTTCTTCTCCCTTTTCCCCTCCACCGCTGCTAGAGATTAATATCATCTGATATTTATGACGCAAAAGTTCGATAGTTGCCGTTACAAAAGGCAAATAGACGTCAGGTCTCCATATAACCCATCTGAGTATGTGCCTCGAGCATCTCATAAGCTCATTCAGCTAAATAGACCAGCATCCTTTCAAATAGTAGAAGCCAATCAGCACGTTGCTTACTCTCCCAGTATCTCAGTCTTTTCTTCCTCTTCTGGTTCCTTCAACTGAATTGTTACGATTGTGTCCGGATTCCTTATCCCACACCCAAGCCTAACCCCCCCCCCCCCTTGGAACGTCCAAAATGCCACGGCAGTTGTCACTTTTTACAGGACCTCGCTTGTGTGAGAGATTACCCAGCCAGAAACTCACGAGGACTAGGCATCAGGACTGCGGACATTCTCTCAAGCGCGCGCACAGCCTTCGGGCCCAGCTGGTCTTTCTCCTCTTGGATTTCTCGCAACTTGTCTGCGGCAAGGTTGCCGGCCGCACGCTCGAGATCGATTGTGGCAGTCTTCTATAATGCCTTGACTTAGCCTTAGACCAGAACAGAACCACCGCTCAGACTAGCTAGGGATACGTACTTGGTCGGCCCGCCAGATGGCAAGTGTTGTGCTCAAATGGTGCTTGTTGTCCAGAGTCTCGGGACGCTCATCAAGGTACTCCTCAAAGAGATTCCAGGGTTGCCTATCGTCGGGACCATCGCTCTCATTGGGAGCGAGATGCTGTGTCTGCCTCATGAACTCAGCCCGTGACATGTTCGATGGCGTTTCGGGATGGAAACCTGGCAGGCCGGCTTTGAAAATGAGGTCCGCCAAGTCCTGGGGGAGGTTCTCGGTATCCTCGTCCTCGATGCCGTCTCGTCGGCAGATGAGGCGCTTCCGCAGGACGATCCAGGCATCGAGGAGCCGTTCAGCACCGGCATCGAGTATATAATCTGAAGCGTTCAACAGGGTCAAACCTCGGAGAGGGAAGGTTGATCTAATGACGGGAAAGACACGCTTGATAAACTCGAGGTTCGTGAAGTCGGCGATCATCTCGAAGCATCGAACGTGGTAGTAGTCTGCACACGATCGATATCATCAGCCTCCAAGGTCGACTTGATCACCATATGTCAACGCTATATACAGATTGATGATCGCGTGGTGGACATACCAAACCTGCTCCAATTTGCTCGCATTGAAGAATTCGAGGACATAGCCGGCGCCAGAGCCACTCGATACTCTCCAGGGTCAACAGACTTTCTGCAAGTTGACAGCTTGCATCGAGCCCGACCTGCACCCTGCTCAATGAAGAAGGTAGGCATATACTCTGGATTTGCGGGCTGAGGACCTCCAGGGGTTTCTGGAAGGCCCATGTATTTTCGGAGACGAGTGCGCTCGCCGGAAAGCTGCTCATCTTCACGCTTCTTCTGCAGCTCCTCTGGCGTGAGGTGTTCCTGAGCCTTCATTCCCTGCTGCCCTCCTCGAAGATGACCTCCAATCCGGGGATTCTTATGGCCAGGGCCATTGTCACCGTCTGTGGCATGATTTGAGGCCATCATGAACTTGAATGAAGACAGTGGTGGTAACTTGGGATGTGGTATTGTGATGTGGGGTGTTGGCGATCTTTTCCTGGTAGTCTGTCGTAGTCTGCAGAGTTTTCCCAGAAAGAAAGCTGCTTGGTTGAACTTTCCTGGCCAAAGACATTTTATGGCTTGGCAAGCAACAGAAAAGCAAGTACGACTGGGATGTGCAAGGCCCCTTCCTCATCGTTGATCGTATCAGCAATTTCATTATTGGCAAGTGCGAGGGACAGCCCAGGTACTTTCCCCCACCACCACCATAGCGTGATTTAGCTAAGCAGTCAATTCTTGAGATGGAAGTATATCAATTCTTGAGATGGAAGTATTCGAATTCACGATGTGTAATTAATTACAGCATTGAACCTGGCAAGGCTGGAGATAAGTTGTGTGAGGAGGCACATCCGCTCCTACACAAGAATGAGGGCCCATGAGAGGACACATCTACCAACAAACCACCTGCTGCCAAACAACAGTGCTTCTGAAGAAAAGTACGAAAGATCATATAGCTGAACTGAACCTGTCCATGTGTTCCAATTTTGGCAGGCCAGGAAGCTCAACTATTAAGTACTTCAGTATTTAAAGTGAGGACTCAGAACATCTCGTCTATGACATCACTGGTGTCGCCTTGAGCGCTACTTCCTCGCCATCCCTCAGACAAACACCTGACATCGCCTTATTTCTTTTTCTTGCCTCAAAACTAGAGCGCGCTTCGCAAACCACACTGTCACATCCATTACGCTTGGCCAATAATTGATACATCATGTCTGCTTTGAGTCTCAACGGTAAGCTCTGCAGCCTCGAAAGTCATGCTACTTTCCCATTCCTATGGCCTGCGACAGAGATCCCTCTTTCTCTCTCCCACTCGATACTGACACGCCCAGTCTTCCGCCAACCACTGAAGCTGTTCTCGACCCAGCCCATGACAGGTTTCTACCGCGATGGCTATTGTCGGACCGGGGCCATGGACCACGGCAACCACGCCGTGGCTGGTGTTGTCAGCGATGAGTTCCTCGATTTCTCCGCCGCCCAGGGCAATGATCTCAGAACTGTTGGGCTGAGGGGGGGCTGCAAGTGGTGTCTGTGTACGGCCCGTTGGCTCGAGGCATTCCGAGCGTTTGAGGATGGCACGATCTCGAGGAATGCGGTCCCGAAGATTGATCTCGATGCGACGGAGGAGAGCGCCCTGCAGAGGATTGACTTGCAGACCCTGAGGGGCTTCGCGGTGGAGAGAGAGGGCCTGCATCAGCAGGTCAATGGTGTTGATGGGGTGAACGGAATCAATGGGGATCATGCGCATTGAGAAACTTCTTGCCTCTCAAGGGCAGAGGCCAGGCCTCTGGGAGCTATCCGAGCTGGCATCCGTCTTTATATCTTTTCGCTTAAGTGACTTCCCAAAACCTGAAAGCCACTGAGAAATTCTTACCAGTATTGAAATCAACTCATGTTGTAGTAATTCTCATTATTGCGTTTTTCTCCCGATTTATCCGAAATCAGTCACATGCTCGGCTTCACATGCTGGGGCATTGCGGATCCCTAACCTGACCTCTAAGGTATGTTACCTTCGCGTTCCTTCCATTTTCAACACGCTGTTACACCTCTCAGGTCCACAACACGCTGAGCCTTGGTGTCAGCTGCAAGGCTGCAGCTCCTGGCGATCCAGGCGGCAGATGAGCTCATGCAATGCAACCTCAGCATGTATAAAAAGAAAAGGCCCCGAACGGGAACCATCTAGTTGACAGACAGCCGCTGGACTATGGATACCAATCGGCAATCTGGTCCGGGACCTGGCGTGTGCCGCTCTGTGGGAGGATTGTCGTCATGGTGTGAAGGTTTGGGTCTATATGCAGATCTCCCCGGGTATCGTGGGTGCAGGTACAAAGGGGTTGTGAGCATCTACGCCGACGCCTTACTGAGAGGAGAGTATGCTCGCGTGCCCAGTACGGCAGTTGATGCTGTCCGTCAGAGCTGGGACCGGTCAGTCGTTGTCCGACCCTGATCTGGCTCGCTCGGCGTGGACATCCGTGTCACTATGCACTGCGGAGGTCTAGTCAAAGGTGGGTATGTGCTTTCGGTATCTCTCCTGGGTACTTACTTAGGGGAACAAGCTTTTAGGAAGCTTTGCAGAGTGGCATTCTAATAAATGGGAAAAAGTGATCTAGCCAGGACCACGATAGGACTGTTTTATTACTGATATTCTCCCCCCCCCCCTTTTTTCCTCCCACCTTTGAGTCGGTCGAACTTTACAGACACTCAAGGGAATGCTAATTCAAATCATGCGCTTGTCAGTTGCTCGGTTTCCTTTGTTCCTAGGCATTTAGGAGAAACACTTTTCCACCGAGAAAAAAAAAAAAACAATTAGTAGGATGCATCCGACTCTTCTCGGTTGACGGTAATGAAATTACCTGACTAAAGTATATTACGCAACGATACCTGATTGACGGCATTTTCCCCAAGATGACTTTTCAAAAGGCTTGCATAATTAAGCCTCAGTTACAAGTCAATACGAAAAGGGTTCTAGCCTTGGAAGAAACCCTGGACGACTTTCGTATGATTGTTACGCGAGGTGTGTGCCAAACGCAACAATTATTTATTTTTGCGTGCCCTCGTGAGCCACCACGATAATTCACCAGATATTAATTTGTGTTGCATCCGCCCTTGCGTGACAATTTTGCGGCTCGCATGCTAATGTCACCTGGCTTTCCTCTTTAGGATAGGAGACCATGCACATGCTCATTCATTAACCACAACCACCAAAAAAAGATACCTTAAAAGCAATCCCCAACACTACTGATTAATACTTGGCGCCAGACATGTGACCTGCCCTTTTCGACCTCCGACTATTCTCGATTTCCGTTCCTGCCGTGCTATGCTTTTTCAATAATTAGTCTCGCCCATGGCCAACTTTTTTGTCTTTTTTGCCCGGTTACCGCCCCCTTTCAGCTGCGTGCAAGAAAGAAGAAGAAGAAGAAAAAGGACAAGGGGGGAAGGGAGTTGTGTGGTGGGATCCACGCGCCCTTGTGGTTACGCAAATCCGTCCACTCAGGATCCATCACCGGGCCACGTTGTAGCCTCAACCGTGGGCACGAATCTCACACAGGTGACTACATGCCTGCAACTAAGAATTACTGTAGTATGCTCGGGCCATCACGTTCACCGAGACTATCGCGAAGCTGCAGGAATCGACTTGAACTCTTCTCTCTCCTTTTCCCAATACTGCCACCTCTTCGGCAGCCGGCACGAAATTATGGGCTCATCTTGTTTCCCCCCTCCAATGTCCTTGCAGCTGGTAGCATCGTGTCCCACGACGTTGCAGCTGAGGGATCTTTTCCCCCGCAGACTTGGCTCGGATGTTCCTGGTCACGACGATGGCCCGAGAGATCATCTTGCCTGGCAGCTGTGGCGCTTGTGGAAACGGATGTCCTACGAAGAGGTCATAGTCTGTGAAGGAGGATGTATAAATACGCCATGGATCGACCACAACACCAAGATCAGAAGAGGAGGTGACCTATCCCTACGAAGTGGTTCATGGGACTGTTCGATCTGTTCAAATCTATACTTCTTAAGCATTGGTCTGAACATTTCTATTTCTTGGTCACCCCCTTGGTGCAGACCAGTCTCCTTTTGAAGTGTGTGGTGGATATGTAGTTACTGCCTTTGGTTATCAATCCTTAGCATCGCTACTATTCTTTTCCCCCTCTCCACTCTTAGGCGTCCCCTCTCTACCCTGCTTTGCTGCATCATGAATCATCTTCTCAAGGCCATTATATTTGTGGCCCTGACGGCCAGAAGCAGCAGCATGGGCGCTGCCGCTGTCGACTTAACCACCTACGTATCTCCCAGCGTGAGTGACCCCTTACTTTGCACGGCTTCCCGTTTTCCAGACAGGAATTAAAGAAAGAAAGGGAAAATAGCTAACCAGAGCAACAGACTGGTGAGGCTGGCGGCGGCAACACGTTCCCAGGAGTGACCTGGCCCCTTGGCGTGGTGAAGCTGGGGCCAGATCTGTACGATGGTTCAGACAGCTATTCTGGCTACGATGTACGTCAGTTTCTGATGATTACCAAGTGTATTATCACGATGTTGCTTTCTTGGGATTAGACACCAAATATTGAGGGGGAAACATATTTAGTATCTGAGAAAAGAGTGAAGATGTAGCAGTTTTTGAACGAAATCACTAACATGATGCCCCCCGCCCCCCCAACTTTAAAAGGACGATGGCAACTTCACCGGCTTCAGCATGCTTCATGAGAGCGGAACAGGAGGCGCGCCCAAGTACGGCGTGGTGTCGCAGATGCCCGTGCTGGGCAACATCGCGAACCCGCTGGCTGACCACAACGACACGCGGGCCCAGCCTGATGTGGCCGAGGTCGGGTACTACGAGGCGTTCCTGGGCTCTGGCATTACCGTCGAGCTGGGCGGCACGGAGAGGGCTGGGTTCTACCAGTACACCTTTCCCCAGACGAACCAGACCAAGAATGTTATCGTGGATGTCTCTCATGTCCTGTCTAGCTACCGGGGCCTGGGTCTTCAGCAGTCCTATCTAGGCGGCAATATTCAGGTGGTCAATGGGAACTCGAGTGACGGCTACTACCAAGGCTATGGATCCTACAACAATGTAAGAAGAAAGGAAGAACCAAAAGGAAGAAGAAAAAAAAAGGGGGGGCTTCACGTCCTCTGGAGGGTGGGTTCCAAGACATACTGACCTGAGTATCACTATTATCACAGGGCTGGAACCGCGCACCATTATGGACCGTCTATTTCTGTGGCTACTTTGATACAACCCCCTCAACATATGCCACATTCCTGGGCAATGGTAACACCAACGACACACTGGTGGCGTATCCTGCAGGAGACGAAGTGACGTCGACCTCACGCCTAGGCGTTCTGTACACCTTCGACACCACCAACGTGACGTCGAGGGTGGGCGTTTCCTTCATCTCGACAGAGCAGGCGTGTTCCAACGTCAACTCTCAGATCCCCGCGGGTACGGCGCTCGAAACGCTCACGCAGCAGACCAAGGACGCCTGGAACAGCCAGATCCTGTCCAAGATCACGACCACGGACACCAACACGACGAACCTAGAGCTTCTGTACACGTCGCTCTATCATATGAATATCATTCCTACCAACAAGACGGGCGAGAATCCGCTTTGGGAGTCTTCTGAGCCGTACTACGACGACATCTTCACACTCTGGGACCTCGTATGTTTCTTCCCCTCCCCTTTTACACAACATTACTCCGACAACTTCTACTTCTTCCTCTTCGTCTTCTTTTTCACTTCAAAATCTTATGCCCCCACTTTACTGACTCTTCCCAGTTCCGCTGCGGCACCGCGCTCTTCCACATCATCAACCCAGAGCCTTATGAGGAATACATCCGCTCCCTGATCGACATCTGGCGCCATGTAGGGTTCATGCCCGACGCCCGCTCCTCCTTCTGGAACGGGGCCACCCAGGGCGGCTCCAACTGCGACAACGTCCTGGCCGACGCCTACGTCAAGGGCGTCCGCGGCGACATCGACTGGGAAGACGGCCTGTCCGCCATGCTGACCGACGCCGAGGTCGTGCCGCCCAACAACGACGACCCGCGCGACCTTTCTGGCTCGACTGCCGAGGGCCGCGGTGCCCTGCCCGACTGGCTCGAATATGGCTACATTACGCCTACTTTTGGTCGTTCTGTGAGCCGCGCCGTCGAGTACTCGGTCAACGACTTTGCCGTGTACCAGGTTGCGAGCGGGCTCGGTCTGGACAACGCCACGACGTACCTGAACCGCAGCCGCAACTGGAGGAACCACTGGAACCCGGACGTCGAGTCTCTGGGCTTCTACGGTTTTGTTATGCCGCGCACCACGAGCGGGTTCATTGCCAATGACCCTCTTAGCTGCGGTGGGTGCTACTGGGCCGACTACTGTGAGTGAAACAGGAATCCTTTTTCTATATTCATCCCCCCCTCTCTCACACACTCTCTTTCTCTCCCCCAAAAGATTCTTGTAACTGACAAACAAACACAACGTGCCAGACTACGAGGCCCTCCCCTGGGAATACTCCTGGAACGCCCACCACGACATCGACACTCTGATGAGCTACATAGGCGGCCAAGAAACCTTCCTCGCCCGCCTGGAGATGATGTTCACCCCGGGCGCCTACCCTTCCGGCTCCTTTGACGAGATGATCTTCAACCCAGGCAACGAGCCCTCCTTCACGACCCCGTACCTCTTCAATTTCATCAACCGCCAGGACCTCACCGTCCTATACACCCGCCGCTTCGCCCAGGCCTTCTACAGCCTGGGCCCCGACGGCCTCCCCGGCAACTCAGACGCCGGCGCCATGGAGACCTGGCTCCTGTGGGTCATGATCGGTCTGTATCCCATGACGGGCCAGACCACCTTCTTGATTGGCAGCCCGTGGTTTACCGACCTGACCATCGACCTGGGCACCGGAAGCACCCTGCAAATCACCACCACGGGCGGGTCCGAGGAGAGCTACTATGTCCAGGGCCTCCAGGTCAACGGGGAGACGTGGAACCAGACGTGGGTGACGTGGGACGACATCTTTGCCAATGGTGGCACGCTGGACTTTGTTCTTGGGCCTGAGCCTGCCAACTGGACTACGGGACCGCCGCCTCCTAGCCCAGCAACGGAGACCACAACTCAGCGCAGGCGATGAGGTTTTGGAGGCCCGTGATATATTGCACGGGGTTGTCCGTCTTGCATAGCAGAGCCGAGGGTGGGGAGAGGGTAGTCATCTTTGTCTATATAACACTATCTAACGTATAAGTAATACACACTTCACTCATTCATCATACTAACTAACTAATCAACACGAGGCTTTGTTGCTAGTCATACATTTCAAGTGAACCGCAAGACGCCCACAGGCACTTGGATGAAATTAATATCCCCAGGATTGTAGAGTTAGCCTATATGACCTCTCTCTCTTGTGTCTCCAAATCAGCTTTCACGTTCCGCAAAAGTGCCTTCGGACCGAGCGTTCGTGGTCTTTTTTTTCCCAATTAAAATCATTCCATTGTTCCGAAACCTCCTTGGTATGTGGGTATGAGTATTTGCTGTCCAGTTCCGTGCCCGCCAATGACCTCGTGGGTATCAGACCAGTCCATCATCCTCCCCGCCCAGCCATGCGCGAAGACAACCCTTGCTGCGAAACATCGCAGCCCGTTACATCCCACCTGGCGCGGTGACTATGATCACCGTGCCCAAAATTGTTGTGTGTACTATCAAAAGTACGAGAGTATGTACAAGTTCCCATTTCGATTTCTCATCGCGCATGGCATTAAACCAACCAACCAGACAAACAAGTCCCATACTGTGTAATCCTATGACCCTTCTCAAACTTCGTCCTTTAGTACGAAGGGCCCGCTATGGAACCTGAGCGACCCATCGTGTCGTTGATCTTACGAGTGAGATCAATCATGCCGGACAGGTTGCGCAGAACCGGATCGTTGGGCACCGCCATGTTGAGGCTCACAAATACGTGCTCGAGGCGGCTCTTGACCAGAGACATAACCCGCGGGGTAATCTCACGAACCTGTCCCTCCTGTGTAGAGTGTTAGCAGACATATTGCGCATAGTAGAAGTAAGGGAAAAGGGGCTTGAAATTCCGGTTGCTTACAGTACTTACAATCCTGGGTAGAGCCTCGTAGAATTGAATCAGGACCATCTCGGTCCAGGCCAGCTGCTTGTGCAGCACCTGGGCGTTGTCCAGCTCCGACGTTATAGTTGCCGCCACCGTCAGCAGGAGTAGGGGGTTTAGGTTGCGGATGAAGTCGGGGTCATAGTTGGCAAGCACCTGGTTCCACACGGCCTGCCCATCCTTTGACTCCTGAATCCAGGTCATGACAGCGTCGTCGTAATTACCAGCTTGCATATGATTGCGTACTCGCGAGCAGACATCATCAAGCTCCAGGCGCTCTCGGTTCTCCTGGGTCATCTGCTGGAGCGCTACCTGCTCGCCAGCAAGCTGTTGGGCCTGTTGGGCCGCCTGGTGCTGGCTTGAGATGTGACTGGCGACCTGGCTGGACGTCTGGCTCGCGGGACTGCCAAACTGCTGCGAGTGCTGTAAGGCATGGATGTTGGGATTCACGGCCTGCAGCGGCACTGCTTGGCCCGAGTACTGTTGCTGCTGTGGTGACACAATCGCGCTGGCGTTACTGGCCCACTGCTGTTGTTGGCTCGGTGGGGAAGTCAGGCCAGCCACGGATGGGTTGGTGTATTGACTTGCTGCCACAGAGCCTTGAGGGCTTTGAAAGTGTTGTTGGGAGGGAGCAGCAGGGGCTGCGAGGTGCTGCAGAGCTTGAGTCTGGCTGTGAGACGGGCTGTGGTACGCACCGCTTCCTCCGCGTCCCTGGCTGACTTGTCCCATGTGTCGTCCACTGACTTGCGCAGGCGAGACCTGGCGCTGCTGGGCGAGTTGGTTCTGGAGGCGCAGGATCTCCTCTTGGAAACGCGCCTGAGCACTCGACATGGTACTCAGAGTCTCCGACATGCTGGTGCTGAGAGCAACAAGTTGCTCAAACTTCTGCATGTCCTTCACACGGATCTGTTCCATGGCATCGAACTGGGTCGTGACGTTGGCCAAGATCTCCTTGCCACAGGCGCTGGCAGCTTCGGTTGCAACCTTGGTGAAACGCGGGATGATCCTATCATCGAGTAATGCGTACAGCTGTTCGTCGATCTTGTTAGAGAGGGTACGGACCACCTTGTCCGCGACAGCTTTGGCCAGCTCGGGCTTTCGCAGGGCCTGGTCCATCGCACGCGGCAGGGTATCCTGCACCTCTCTCTGAACCGACTGGGCGACGGTGTTGCCAAGCTTGCCGTCAAGCTGCTTGACCACGGCGTCCGTCAAGACATCGCCGATCAACGTCGTGATGGGGCCGCCAAGCTCATCCTGGACGATCTTGGTGAGCACATCCTGGCAGTTCTCGTTAAGACACAAAGATACCTGGCTGAGAAGCTCGTCCTGGCGACGGTCAAACTTGCTGTCGCGCGCCTGCGCGTCGCGGTCGAGAGCCTTGCGGAGACCGACCAGCTCGGACTGGATCGAGCCAGTGATGTTGTCCATCAGGCGCTTCTCCATGCTGTTGATGCGACTGTCTACTTCTTGCGTGAAGGTAAAGGATGACTTGGACGCCTCTGCGGGTTTATGCGTGGTCGTAGCCACAACCCTAGGCGTGTTGCCGTTGGTCTGGCTGGCCTCACGCTCGTGCTCGGCCAGTGTAGCTGCTAGCGTAGCAGCCTTCTCGGCGGCGGCCTTCTTCTTCCGACCTCTCTTCTCGGTCTTTTCGCCGGCGGCAGGAGCAACAGGCTCTTCCTCCTTGCTCTCCTTCTGCTTGGACGGGGACACTTCCTCTCTGGCCTTTCGCGTGACTGGCAACTCAGGCGCAGTCTCGGCGACGGGCTCCTTAGGACGGACAGCAAGACGGACTTGGGGTGCGGGGACTGCTTCCTCGGCGGACTGGGCCTGAGGTTGAGGCGGAGGCTGCTTCAGCTTTCCGATCTCAACCACGCCAGCCTCGATGGCATTGACGGGGTCCATAACCTTGTTGTCCTTATCCCAGCCAAGATCCGGCGCCTTGATCGACAGGCAGGCCACACCCTTAGAGTGCATGGCGTACAGCTCAAACAGCGTCGCCTCATCGCCATCGCTGGCAGAAGCAGGCTGCTGAAGGAGGTACAGGCTGCGCAGGACACCCTTGTTGGCGAAGGAGTACTCCCTCATTCCGCTGATGACCGCAGTAGAGTCAGGAACGGGAATCGACGAGTCTTGCGCCACCAGCTTTTGGATGTAGTCCACCTGAGAGTTGTTCCTCAACGCATACTTAGGGGCTGAGAGATGTAAGAAGTAGATGGAGTTTCGGGTAGGGTGGCCGACCACGATGATACCGGAGGCAGGGTGATACATAACGCTGCAGACGGCATCGGACTCTTTGCTGTGTGGCAGGTTAAATTCCTGGACCGGTTTACCCAGTGCCAGGTCCCAGAGTTGCAACGTGTGGTTTTGTTTCATACCCACGATCAGGTAGCGCAGCGCAGTCCGCTTCTGGTATGGTCGAAACTTATCCAGCAGCAGCACGGAAGTCGGCCATGCCTTCTCTCCTTCGGGCGTGGTAGTCAAGGTCATCAGAGGCTCTTTTACCTCCAAGGACGTGTAAGCCGGCCCTCCATTGCCGTCCATGGTCGTCAACTCGCGGACGTCCCAGAACTTGACGCGGCCTGACTTGTCCAGCGAAACCACGACAGTATCATCCTGACTGAAAGTGAAGTCCTTACCAGCCTTTCCAGTGTTGATCTTGAGGGAACACTCCTTAGCCAGCCGGTCGGTATCGACCACGCGGTCATGACTCGGCTTGAGCAGATTGCGCTGCATGACGAAGGACGGAAAGACGATGTTGATCGACTTGCCGCGCCCAACGGCAAAATACTCGGGGTGGTTCGTGGAGGGGCGGGCTCGGGTCTTGAGAACACCACCGGGAGCGTCGCCTTCCTGGGTGCTGCTAGGAGGTAGGGCAAAGCCGTACTGCTCCAGATGAGCATCTTCCAGATGATCCTTCTCCCCGTCTTTGATCTGGACCCAGTAAACAGTGCCGCTGATGCCCGTGCCGATGATGGTCTCCTTGACCGTCGAGTGCTGGTCAGCAGGGGTAGAAGAGATGGCGAGATTGAAGATGCGGTCTTTCGTATCAGAGAACAGCTTAGCATCACGGCCATCATCCTGTCTGATAACACGGAGGCCGCCGGCCTTGGACATGCCGTATGCCAGATAGTTCTCGGATGCAGCAACCAGGTTGCGATCAATCTGGTCGAATTCCTTCTTGAGCCTAGCAATGTCGAGGATAGACTCATCACGGATCACAGGACGCGAGTCGTTGGCACTGTCCTGAACGTTGATAGCAATCCAGGGCTTCATCGGGAAGTTGAAAACCTTGATGGGCTTTGTAGTCTCCTCGATGACAACGATCTCGTCCTCGGCCTCGGCACTTTCCCAGCTGTCGGCTACCGGGCCCTGGGCAGCAGAGTCCACGATATCGCGAACAGCCTTCGCTATGTCAGGCTGCAGCGTCGTGCCCAAAACGTCGCTATTCTCCTCTTTGTCGAGCTCGTGTTTAATGTCGTAAGCTGCAGCAGCTGCAGCTTCTTCGAACTCTTGATCTGTCTTGGCCGCCATCATGTCTCTGAGCTCTTGAGTGATTCGGGCCTGCGTCTGCTCATCCTCTGCACGAGCCAATGCTTCCTGGGCCTCTTTATCCACCTTATCCGCAATATCACTGACCGCTTCGGAAACAGTCTCCTTGTTCTTCTCTTCGGTCTCGCGGATAGGATAGGGGGGATTCGAGTGCTGCGAAGTAGGGGTCGAATCGAACTTGCGGCGCACATGCTCACGTGATTCGAGGTGGCTGCTGGTGCTTGACAAACGCTTGTGGTCGAGGGGGCTATGGGCAGAGCCGGGCTTCTTCAGAATCTGAATAGGAGGATGTCCTTGTATGCTCGGGGAAGTGCCAGGCGTGACAGACGTTTTGGAGCCTCGGTTCTGAGGAGATGCAGAAGCGATAAGCTCTTCGAAAGGGTTGATATGGCTGAACATGGCTGCCTTCGTAGCTGGAGAACCGTTCTGGCTGGATTGAGTGGGCTCGAACTTGAGTTGCTCGACATCCTTGGGAGCAAAATCAAAAGAAGGAGCAGTCGGAACTGCAGGAACTTCAGCGGGAACTTCGGCAGGAGCTTCAGCAGGCTGGTCGCTCTGACTAGGTTTGGGCCGGTTCAGGAGATCAAGCAGGTACCGCTGCGTATCTTTAGGAGGAGGGTCAGCGTTCCAGTTGTTTGAAAGCTGTAGCGGCTGCGATTGCTGCTGCTGCTGCTGCGGCTGTGGCTGTGGCTGTTGTGCCGGCTGCTGCTGTATTTGCGGTGGCTCCGGCTTCGAAACCTCAGTCTCGAACTTGCCCTTCATAAGGGCAGCGAGTAGGCCGGTAGGATCGGCAGAGGACGGAGCAGGTGCGTGAATCATATGATTGCCCTGGTCGGAGGCATGGCGAATGAGAGATTCGCGACGGAGCTGGTCGTTAGGCTGGGACTGGGGAAGGTTGGGCTGAGAGGAGCTCTGCTGAGCGCCCTGGCCGCTGCTGATCTTCAACAAGCTCAGCAGGTTCGCGGTGCGATCCCCGCCGCCCTCAGCACCAGGTCTCACCATCAGGCCAGGAGGAAACATGGTGCCAGACGGAGGGGTAGGAGCAGCTGGGGGAGGGTAGTTGCCGTGCTGATTGTCCTGGGGCTCGGCAAGCTGGCCCTCCTGTTGCCAGTGCGGGCGGGGGGCCTCGTCGCCGAGCAGGTGCATGGTGTTGCGCATGTCAGCCATGGTAGGCCTCCACTGCATCTGCTGAAGCTGTTGGGCAGCCTGCTGCTGGTGCTGCTGGAACTGAGCGGCGGCGGCGGCGTTGGGATCGCCGGACTGAAGACGCTGGTTGTGGTGCTGCTGCAGCTGGGCTAGGATGGAGTTGATAGAACCGTCACCAGAGCCAGGACCAGGAGGAGCTCCGGGGCCTCCGCCGCCGTAGCTAGCCATGATGAGGCCGTCGAGCTTGTCAAGGTGTGGCCAGCACCGGTGGGAGATGACGCGGTGCTGAGGTCAGTTCTTGCTCAGGGCCCGTCGCGCGTTATTCAACTTCAAACAACCCAATTGAACTGTGCAACTGTTGGAGGGTTGCAACAGGGAAGAAGGATAGAAAGGTCGGTTGAAGTTGATGACGGGAGAGCCGCGGCAGAGGAAAAATAAAAGTGGGAAAAGTGGTGATGAAAGTGACTGGGTTTTGGGTGGGGGGGGGGGGCTAAGCTTTCCTGGCAAGCCTGGCTGGGTATCAAACGGAAATGTGAGGCGTCCAGGGTCTCCTAGTGATGCCCCATGAATTCTAATCAGGATCCCCCGCTCAGATCCAGTTCAAATTGGTCAAATCCAAACACAGTGAGATGAACCACACCTTGCTATGCCTGCTTGTAGAAGGAGAAAGATGGCAGTGCGATGCAGAAAGCTGGTCGATCCAAGTGACGGGATAGACAAGACAATATGAGACGAGGAGAGGAGAAAAGATGGGGCCGAAGGGGGACAGAGAAGAAAGTTGAAAATGCGAAGAGCGGCGAGGCGTGCGCAAAGAAGGGTGGCAGGCAGGGTGGGTAAGTAGCTTTCTAGGATCAGGGCGGTGGTACTGAGTGGTCGTAACCCCCTTGCCGGTTACCCTGTGCCTGCCTCTCTGCTGCAACTCTGGCAGCCCAACGTTCGCCAAATGCTTTTGCCCAAAAGTCTCCGCAGAGGTCGAGGTTGCTTTTGCCCCGGCTGCCATGCAAGCAGAAGCAACACGGCCCAAGGTACGTCATGCACGATGCGGGCTAAAAGTGATGTTGGGCCACGCAGCACCCAGTGAGTGGCTGGGTACCAGCAGGAGCAGGTGAGCCCAGTGGGCAGTCACCCCCCAGCCCTAGTACTCGCCAGCCGTTGCCGGTCTAGCGGCTCTGCAGCCACCAGAGATACTGTAGTACAGTACTTACAGTGCTACCATCATGGATGGCACCATGGGTTACAGCACTACTAGCGGCAGAACTGCGGTTCCAGCTCCAATTTGCCGGGTCACTCACCCATCCACCCGGGGCCACACCACTGCAGAATATAAAAAAAAGCCTGATGCCTGCCCCCCTCAGCGAACCCCGGCCATGGCGGGCCTAAGGTCGCCTAAAAAGAAAAACCCCTGCGCCTTTGACAGACGATTTCGTACTGGCCTTGCTGACATTCGCATTCAACACCAATTAACCCTCCAATCTCAACTTTCTCTTGCCCAAATCCTTGTGTCAACAACCTTCACAGCCTTGACCCTTTCTTTCTCCCACCTGAGACACGGCCTCCAGCATACCGCAAGAACAGTCTCACACCTGCTACGACACTTGTGCAGACTCGCCACACATCTCGATCCTCAACGCGCTGCAGCCGTACGCGCGCCTCTGCTCCGTGTCCATACATAACCATTTCCTGAGCTGAACTGCCCATCGCCACGATCACTCCGCCCCTCCCGATCAGCCAGCCCAAGCGCACGCCTACACCTCCACGCCATCACGATCTAGACACATACAGACGGCGCCACGCCTCTGGCGATGCTGTGCGCCTCGACCATCCGGCGGTGAATCGAGCATATCTGACGAGTAAAATCCCAAACGTCACATCTCTCCTCCCGACCAACCAACATGTTCTGTCTCCGAAGGCAAGTCATACCCTCAGCGGCAGGATACTGGCCATCCCAGCCACCTGCTGCTGCTGCTGCTGCTCAACCCCCTGCACAGCAGAGACAAGAAACAAAGAAAGAGAAAACTAACGTGTCCCTCCTTGGCCCCCACCTCTCCAGCTGGCTCCCGCTCCTCTTCATCCCGACCAACGCCTCGCCGGCCTTCATCTTCCTGTTCTTCGTCTGCACGTACTTTCTGAACCGGCCCTGCGTCTACTGCTCCTTCCTACTGCTCATTCTGTTCATGACCTCGTGCAACTGGTCCGATAGGTGCTTCTTCGACTTCAGCAGCAACTGGTTCCAGCCGAGGCCTGGCCTGTCCTACCTCACCAGCAGTAACGGTGCCGCCGCTGCCGCCGCCGAGAATGCCTCCTCTGTGCTGGGCTCCCTGCAAGACCTGACTGCCACGGCCAACGCGACGGCGCTTGTGGCCAAGGACCTGATCAACACGACGGCCAACGCCCTGGTCGGGACCGCCGCGGAGCAGGCCGCACAGGCCAGGACCGAGTGGACGGGGATAGGGATGGAGTGGCTGAGGAGCCTACTGGGGAAGAGGGAGTGGAGGGTTGATTGCCTTGATTTGTATATTCGGCTCTGAGTGGAGGACGGCGAGTAAGACTATTTGCGGAGACACACCGGTATACGAGGTTATTATTTCCTGGAAAAGGCCACGAGAATAAATGGCAGGGGAACAATATATCTACGTGCATGAATACCCAGGGTACATATCTCATCACCATGATGAACATGAATTGTCCGCATTTTTGAACAAGTCCAATTGATCATGCCCCCAAGGCAAGGCCGGGCTATATCTTTGCCTTGAGAGTCTCCTTCTTCTCCTTTCCATCCTCATCCCACAGATCATCCCACGGCACCTTTAGCTCCATGTGGTCCTTGATCGGCGGCACGTGGATCTTGTGGTGGTCGCACACGGCATATGTCGTCTTCCCGTCCTCGCTGGTCATCCAACCCTTGATATAGGCCGTCTGCCGGCCCACCTGGTACGCATAAGCGTGTACTACTACTGTCGTATCTGTGAAGGATGTGTATGTTAGTAAGGCCTGTGCTATATACACCACGGCGGCGCCTGGGCATAAGGCGTCTTTTTTTTTTTTTTTTTTCAAAAAAAAACCAAAAGAGTTCAGAAGGCTTTGAGGGTAAAGAACGGACTTATGGGTACGGCTTTCAGGTAGCTGAGATTCAGCGTCCTCGTGACGCCCCCTAGAAACCTGCGCCGCAAACCCCCTCGTCAGCAAAGCGTAAGTTTCTTCCCTCTCTCCCCATTCGAATGGATCCACCACTCTGAACAAGAACACTCACGCCCAGAACCCGGGTCTAGCCACTGGCCCCAGCGCAATGGTCGTCAGCATATCAAATATGACGCCCGCCGCGCCCCCGTGCATCACGCCGTTGTAGTTGCTAAACTCCGGGCCGATGAAGATCCTGCTCGTGCACGAGGACACGATGCCCGTATTAGGCAGCAGAGGGAGCGGCGCGCCGTCCGTTCCGCTCACGCCGGGAGACGGCGGTGGGGGTGGTGGCACGTCGTAGGGCGGGCCTAGGGAGGCGTCTAGGATGGTGGCGTCCTGCATGGTTGTGTTGTCAAAGGCTGAGCCTTTTCTGGCCTGGACAAGGCGGTAGCTTTTGTGGGTGAGGCATGTCAGTTTTGGGGTATTGTGTTCCTTTTTGAAGGAGATGGGATTCTAGGAGTTGACACCTGGGCTTGGATGGGGAAGGACGGGTTTGAATGGGATATCCCGTCAACGGCAGTCTGGTCTCCCCAATGGCATACGTACCGGTCAAAGATGGCTTGCACAGCCGCCATGGCCTTGCGCCTGTTCTCTTCCCTCGACAGGGTGGACGCATCTCCTGGCCTGGGCATTGTGATGTTGTTGTTTTGTCCTCCTTCACAGCTGTCCTCCACCGTTGTCCGCCACGCTGCTGAGCATACGGAGTTGAACTTTCTGCGTCCTTTTCTATTCCTCGGCAGTATATAGATCGGAGGAGGGGAAACAAAAGATTCCTCTTGCCTAAGTTTTACCCAAGTCGATATCAATTCCTCAGGTCAAGACACAGATGAGTCTCGGCAGCGACGTGGACAAACAGAAGGTATGGCCCAAATGAGATGAGAGCCGTACGGAACGGTTGTACGATGATCAGATCTCGTCAGCTTCTTTCCGACTAAACCTGGGAGTCTCCAAGATGAGGGAGCTGCTGTCCGACTTCACATCCGTCCTCCGCACGATCAAGACTCATGTCGCGATGCCGAGGTTCTAGGGTATATTTCCTTCGCAAGGTCCGCGGTCCCCTGTCTCCCACGCCTAGTGTGGGGACCCCTGCTCCTACTGTATTATTTACTTGGTGGTATCAAGGTACCAACTAGCACAGCGTCAAGTCTCGGACTCGCCTTCCTCACCAACAACAACCATGCTCGACAGGAAGTTTCATTGCGATCACACCTCGTTCAAAACCAGCAGGCGGAAGGTGTGATGGTCGCCAGAGATGTCAGCCCATGAGCTTCGAGCCCAATGATGTCACCCACATGGCGCAGCACGCGCCTGCCTCGAACTCGACCAGTATGAAGACCTGATGGACATTGGAAGGAGCAACCACCGGGTCAACAATGCTTATAAGTGAATTTTTCAGTGGCTGCCTGTACTAGAACGGCTTCTTCTCATCAACAACAACAACGATCTTTCATATCTTTTGCTTGGACCAGTAATTCCATGTTCAACCTTGGACACTGCAGCATCTACTGGCCCCTGATGCTCAACCGCATCATGCCGATTCAGAGCTCGCCGCCCTCGTCAGCGAGTTTCAACGCCAGCCCTGCTGCCGAGGGGAGGAACTCGGCGGGGCCAGCTCCAGAGCCTCTCACCTGGCTCCTGAGTTCAAGACGACAAGGACTCCGGCCGCTTCTTTGAGGAAACATCGCAAGAGCTTCATGCCGCCGGGGGCGATTCCGAAATCCACTCGATCGAGCTCGGGAACCTGCACCTGCCTACCTCTTCTCAATACTCGGCAAGGAGTCTCCACCTTGACTTGAGCCATCTTTGAAGATTCGGCTTCGACTTCTGCCTTTGCACTCTTCAACCTGAGACTTCCACCCTGAGTCAATTCTTTTCCCAAAATTACGGATCTCTTTGTCCGACTTCCCTCATCTACATTGTCCTATCAACCAGAGGCTGTCCGGTTTCTTCAAACTTGCTGCGAGTGACGGGCCCGGCCTGGTTGATGCGAATGATGGGGCTGACCTGAAACGGACGAACATACTGGGCCGGCTTCTGCTTCTCTATATCGAGAGAGTCACTCAACGCCTATACAAGGACGGCCCCGGCCAGACACAGAGGTGACGAGGCCGGCTCCTTCTTCTGCGAGTACAACAAGATGCGCCTCTTCACCCTTGCGAGTACTTTGACAAGACACCCCTCTACATCGAAGAGTTATGCAATGCCTTCCCGAGACGATCACATACGAGCACAACAGCAACGTTCGATCCGCTAGGCCACCATATTCCGACAGTCACGGCGGACGAGGCTCTCGGACTATGGAGGTTCACGAGGGTGACAAGTTGTGTGGAAGGGGTTCATTTCCAGAATGTGCATGAGCATGAGAACGAGGGTTGGGGGGGGGGGGGGATACGGTAGCCAGCGTTCGCTGCTCTCGAACAGGCGGGACAGCTGAAGATTCCGAGCATCAGTCTAGCAGCATTTGATCTAAAAAGAACATGAGCCCGTGCCTCCTTTTCATTGCTCATGTTGTGCATACCATAGTTCTCACGTGTGGTTTGGAGTGACAGACACGCTCTCGCCTTAAGGCATGAGAGGCATGGCTTAAGAATACCACGCTCTATTTCTGCACCAAATAAGCTCTGTTCTACCCGGCGTAGTGAGTCGCCTTGGTAAATTGTGTTCTGTACAGTCGAATGAGGCCCATGGAGACGGCCTCGCTGTAGATTTCACAGTCACGACACGCATTGCTGTGCCTTGTATAGAACCCCACCAAAGGGTCAAATCGGAGCCCGTTCCTCGAGCTAGGATTGCAATTATGTTGACCTTGAACAGCCTTCCTCTAGGGGGAGAAGCCCTGGGGCTGACATCCTTGCCAGATAGAGACATTCCGCAGCAAATCCCGCGTATACTTGGAATCAGTCAGACTCATATGGACATTGTTCATTTGCGTCGTGTCCATACCGGCGTCAGCTTAACCACTCTCGGATCCATTTGAGAGCAACTTCATGTGCTTTGTGACCGAGATATCATGTTCTTCTGGTGGTCCGAGAGATGGCATAACCCACGTGGCTCTGGATCCTAGCAAGAATCTCTACCTTGATAGTCTATCCTAAGTAAATTATTTCTCCTACTCTCAAGATGCTTCCTCAGGACCCAAGTTCCAGGTTTGACACGCTCCACGTGGCGATCGCGCTGGTCTCCCGGCTTCAGCCATCGGCTCCGGCTGTCGTCTGGTCTGCAAGCAAGAAATCATCGAATGAAATGGCAGTGTCTCTCTTTGGTTTGGGCAAGAAGCGTCTAGGCCCAGCCTGTCTCTGACGAGTGCAAGCTACTCGTCCGTGCTTCAGCTGTACTTCTTACGATGATACGGGAATGTTAGTTTTCTTTTGGGGAGGGGGGAGGGGGAGTTTACATAGGCTTTGTGTTTTATTACAGAAGATGTGTGCAAGGATGCGTAGACACCTCTAGATTCTGGGAAGCTGAGACACAGCTTGGAGAGGAGGAGATGGATGGGCAGAAGCAGGTTCTGACTGATGCTGGCTGCCGTTATGTCGATCAGCTATCATGGTGAATCAAGCTCTTATCATCCTGCATTGGATGTGTCAAGAGGGAGAAGATGTCCAACTGAAGGCAACCTTACGGAAACAAAATTTAATATGTCAAGCCAAAGGTGGTCATGTTGATGATACGGGAATGTGAGGACATGGTATTTAGGTACAGCTGGTCTGTTTCCTGGACAGCTCGAGCACTGGTTCCTAGAATAGTCTTTAATATTTTCTTTCTCATTTTCGGAGGGGAAGCGTCACGATACCTGCTATAACAGAAGTAGAGTTTTGTGGAAACAAGACGAACGTCTCCCTCCCGACACTGGCTGTACCTTATATCTGTCCACAAGTTCCTAGTAGCAACTTCTACACATAATTAAGTACTTAGTAGGTACTTGACCATATTGTGCGTCGGCAACAGGCAGCCAACGCAGACAAATTTGTCACTGCCTAGAATGTGATGGAAGAAGGAAAATGCTACACAAATTCAAGATGCATGCGCAGAGGCTTCGCGAACCTTGACATGAAGTAATACATAGGTAAGTAGCGCGACTGTCAAACCATTCTTAGAACAGGCTTCAAGAATGATATCTGGGCCTGGCGGTAGTTGGGGCCGAGTGGCAAACTCAGCATAGACCACGGCTGAGTGATTGAGCATCCTGGAAAGGAATCAGAGAAGGGGGGGGGGGGGAATGCTGCTAGAATACGACGTGTGTCCTTCATCACGGGGTCCAGCTGGGGAAGGGAGTTGTGTAGAAATCCTCAGACATGAAGTGACTCCTCGTATACACAAACATTCACGCACAAATCGATGACGACGTGCTGTGTATCAATTACATCTGTATGCCAGCCACACAAAAACCCCGCCCCCTCCAGGGCGCACTCACAGTGTTCACGGCTCTCGCCTCGAATGACACATGCAATAACAGCCAGAAGAGAGAGATATGCATAGCCTCCATATGTAAAGTGGACTCAATGATCAGCTTTGGCGGCTATCGGATGATCAGATCCACGAACGGTCGAGGAGACGTTCGCCTCACATTCTCGCATGAGCCGCAGCATGACCCGGGCCTTCCCGAGATCTCCAGCCTCACTTTCACCACCGTAGGTAGTGTCTATGTTCCGGTGCCGATCATGCGCCGCCCGCGAACTGTGCGGTGTGCTATGTGGTAATTAGGTAAGTAGGGTAGGTGTCCAGGAAACATCATTGCCATCAGCATCCCAGCACATCACGCCTTTCAAGCGTATAACTCAGGTTGTCCTTTCTTCTTTATTTTATTTTATTTTATTAATTTTTTGTATTCTTTCTGTTCTTGAGACAATCGATGTCATCATGGCACACACAGGCTTCACCAGGGCGGTGGCTTGGTGGAAAAGAGATGAACTGGTCTTGGGAGTGATACGAGACTGGTAGGAGGCGTTGTTGGCTTTGGATACTTAGTAATAGCTACTGCAATGAGAGGATCGGCTGCGGCTTGCCACTAAAATGGCGATTGCAGGTGGACGGAGAATGTAGTGGCACAAGTGGTTAATAGATAATATGATTGACCCGATTCTATAATTATTATCATAATGAGAAGCATTACAACACGCCTCGCGCCGACGGAATCTCAAGCGGTAATTCTGAAGCGCATCCTAAAATCTGCAAGATAAGATCTAGACAGTATCGATGACACTGTGGGATGAGAAGAAGAGAAAAAAAATGGAGGGGTTGTGAGGAACACCAGTTCAGGGCGCAGTTGCTGCGACGCCGGCCACGAAGATCAACAGGTGAATCCTTTTCCGGCCTCATTCTCCTACCGGGCAGCAAAGTGCAAACACCGGAACCACGCTTGAACCCTTGGCATACGCACGCTAGCACCATGACCCTAACCAAGTCCATAGGTGTGCATAGTAGATCCAGGGTCGAAAGGTGCCTGGGCCCCAGAATGTGCGCGCCAAGACGGAACGAGAGCTTGGTAGGTCGCGAGGCTAGAAGGGCAGGTTGCAGGGCGCGGCGCGGTGCGCCAACGGTCCTGAAGACGGGTGGGGACATACACACCAGAGATCGCCCTCAGGAGGAGCTGCTCCGGGAGTAGCACGGTAGGCCGGCTTGAAAGAGGTCCCTTGGACCCCTTTTTCCTTCATGTGTTACTAGTGAATAGTAGTGAGTTGAGAGATCGTGTTGTGGGGAGGGGGGGAGGCGCTTACAGATGAGAGAGTCGAACGATACTTTAAGACGGAGAGAAGCTAGGAAGAAAAAGAGGAGAGAAAAAGAAGAAGAAACACTCCGCTATGGCTTTTATGGCTTTAGGAGTTGGCTGTCGCCATGCGCGACAAGGAGGTTTGGTTCATGGAACCCCTATTAATCATAACTAAAGTATTGATGCATAAGTAGGTACTTGGGTAATCAGTTTTTTCTATTTTTGTTTCTTTATTTCTCGGGCAGAAAAAAAGAAGGAAAAAACCCCCAACCCAAAAAAGCAAGACAAACATGCACATTGGTAGGCCACGCACGCCGCACCAGCCGACGAACTACATCCTCGCCCCGTCCAGCCTCACTGGTGACCAGTGTTTCAGGGCTGGCTGGGCTTAACGAATCGACCAATCTAGCATGTGCCTTGGGGTGAAAAGAGTATGGGATAGTCCCTGATAGTCGTTCCTGAAACGGAAACGATTATTATGGTAATTCTGTCCTTGCAGCCAGTCTTGGGGAAAAAACAACAAGATTGCATACAGACACACACATGGTTGATACCATCTGCCCACTCTGGCTCTGGTGAGTCGATCTTGGTGCTCAAAACACTCGGCAACTTCAGCTCTGAACCAAGCCCACCAAAGTGTGTGTTGTGAGGAAGGGCCGCCGCCTTTGTGTGCGATGTGACGAGCGGTAAGATGACGTCGCCAAAAGGGCGATTAGGCTCTTCCAGACCATGAGCGGCGAATAATGGACGGCTACTGTGTTACTTTTTCGACTGTGTCGCCCCTGAGCAAGAAGCACTGTCTGTATGGAGACGGGGTCTGGTGGTAGGTTTGGTACGTGGACAGGCGGGGATAAAGGTTGCGCGTGCGATTTACTACCGTGTGTGTGTATGTGCTTGTGACTCTTTTTTTCCCTTTTCTCTCTCACTTCTCGTTTTCTGGTCTCAAGTTTGAGCTTGGACCTTTTCTCAACAAGTTCTACCAGAGAAGAAAAATACACGTATGATTGTGACAAAGGACAGAATGCAAGTTTTTCTTTCTCTTTCACCCCCCTCCCCCCTTCTTTTCTTTGGTTGGGATGCTGAGAAATTCTTGTTGGACCTTAGAAATCCGGGACACCGAGGTGGACTGCCACGTGAGCGCGGTGGAGGAGCCGTCCAGGGAAAAATGGCCAAGTTCCACGCGGCCGGGCTGGCAAAGTTGGAAGAGGGGCTTCCTACTGGGCAGCAGGGCTGTGAGCGTGTCAATATGCCCCACAGATTCCAGCAGAGAGGGTTTGTTGTCCGTCCTTGTCGTTAAGAATAGACTTGCAACCTCGAGGATGTACGAAATAGCTCAAGATTTGGGGGAGGAGGAATTGGCTTCAGGGTTGTCAGATGCTTAAGATTCATCAGAAGCTGACAGTGGCCGACTGCATGAACCATGGTACGACTGACAAAAGAAACAACGCAAACCATTTACTAGAGTGAGACCAACTTATTCCTAGAGAGTGCCAAGAATTACCCTGCATCTTCAACAAACTGGGAAACATCCTTTTCTTTTTCCCCTTCCCCCTTCCATTTCTTCAGTGCAGACCCCCCGCCCGAATTCGTTAGAGATTCTGCAGGTCTCTCTTGGTTCCCCCCTCTCGCTGCAAAATTAGTTAGTTATGCATCCAACTTTTACACAACATATTGATTCAACATTTATTCAAAAGGCGAAGACAACAGGTCGCCACGTCAAAATCTAAAGTGCGATCGTCACGGATGATCCCACATCCGCACGAGTCGGCTATGTGCAACGTTTCGACCGTCGTTAGAGAGAGAGAGAGAGAAAGAAAAGAAAAGAAAAGAAAAAATTCGAGAGTTTGGAGAGGGGGAAGGGCAGCACTGGTGATCGACAAAGACGAGGACTTGGCCACCCGAGTGGTGAGGCTGATGGAACGGTTCTAGACTCGCGGAAGGGCTCCATCGATGACGATGACGGGGGGCCTGACTGGGTTAGGGAGGGGCTGAACAGACTCGAGGTGCTATCCAGGTACGGGCACCTTTCGCCCTGGCAGCGGACGGCGCCCAGGTATCTCCCTAAGGTCCGGCGGGGCAGGTGGGCCCTAGAAAATAGGGGTCCAGACGATCCTCCGGCAATTGATTGGATGAGAAGCGGATAAGGATGTGACACTAATAAGTTTTAAGTCTGGTCACTAGCCATGTCGTCATAGGCGCGCGAGGACACCACCCTGCACGCATCGAGGACCCCTGTCATACAAGTTCTCGTGGCAGGTACCCATCAAGTCCCCACGTGGGGCGGCACCTAGCCATTGTCCACAGACCTGTATGAATCATTCGTCATGTGGAGGTCAAGAGGAATTGCTGCTTGCGTTAAACTGTGCATTTCAGCCTTGATCATTTTCAAAAATGAGACATTTTCAACTTGAGACTGACTGATTTGGATCAGTATAACTGCAGAAGGGAACGGGAAGGCTGCACAGAAATTTGTTGATTAGTGCTTGCCCATAACGTCAATAACAGGCCACTATGACGATGATGACGACAAGCAGTCAGAATCGCAAGGGGGCTCCGAGGGTCACAAGGAAAAAGCAGCGAAATCTCTCTCTCTCTCTCTCTGTCTGTCTCTGTCTCTAAACAAGACTTGAAAAGAAGAAAAAAAAATTCTGATTGAGCATTTCGAGACCATGATGAATAAATAATATTCTTCTTACCTCTCACATGCTAGCAGACAAAGTCCGAGAGGGTCACCTCCCGCAGACCATTTGGGAATCTGATGATCACCATCTCCATGTCGCTATTTCCAAGCGCTGTCGATCATTACCTGTATAGTATGGCGCCATCATCACTATAGCGTCCTCGTGTAGCACAGTGCTACTTATACCGTCCCGCTCATTATCGCAGCGTTGTTGTTTTTCTTTTTGTTTTACGGTGCCAGTGTCCCTCACGCCTGGCAGTGTAGCGGTCGAAAAGTAACTGGAGTTGACAGCCCCAGAGAAGACAGTCAGCGGATCTTAACAAGTCTTCCCATCTATATTCTAATATGACGGACAACTCTTCCTCTGGCCTACTGAGTCTATGTACATATATACGGTGCCACGTGAGTACCTTTTATTGCACACTGCAACTTACTTGCGTTACTATATGGCACACTTGCAAAACCACCCGACCGCAGATCCGCGGATAAGGTTGATACTCCGTCCCCCAGGGGGCCGCCACCCCCTCTCTACATCATCCCCCCCCCCTTCTCTGAATAAAGTCCTTGTTGATAATCAGTTCTTCATACCTAATCCAGAAGGTCAAGACGAAAGGAGCGGGTTTTCTCCGGGTGTATCACATAGTGCTGGTCTCTCCCGAAGCGCTAGTTCTCCGGGTGAGGTTTGGACCCTGAGCTATTCATGAGCCCGTCACTGCCTGTCAACTAGACAGGACATCTCTAAGCCATGCATTGTTTTATTTTTATTTAATTTTTTATTTTTTCTCTCTCAAGAAGCAATACCTCGCACGTTTCATGTCATAGGTTAACTGATGTGCACTTGGGGCGACGGGAGGATTGACAAGCTGTGAGTGAACAACGTATGCACTACTCACACGACAAACCACTGGTACTATAGGACACTATGCATGAATCAGATCGGGGACGTTGGTCATAGTATATAGTAGTATATACTGTTTTATTATTATTATTATTTTTAAAAAAAATTGAAAGAAAAAAGGAGAAAAAAAAGGCCCTCAACCAAACCGTACACTGCTTACTGCTGCTGCTACTACTGTGGTACAAAGTACATGCTATGTACTGGATTTGGTAGATGCAGCCCCCCTGACTGCCTAACAGGGACTCGGCTTGCTGACATCAACCCACCGCGACAAAGTTGGATCTTCCCCACAGGGACTCGACAAGGGTCTGGGGGGGGGGCAGGACAAATGACCACACACCCACCCCTTGGTGCCCCCCCCCCAACTTTGACCTGGCCCAAGATTCCCATTTCGAACCTCAAATCCCATTCCAACTTCCCTCAACCACCTAAAATCCTGCCTTTACCCCCTCCCCCCCCCACTACTACCAACGCAATCTTGTTGTTGCCCTTCCCAACTGGTAACTCCACAGGCAAGATATTCCGATTATTCGATACGAGGGGGACGACCGGTTCTACGACCCTTGAGGCTCACCTTCCCGAGTCTTCAGTCAGACAGCCAGCTCCTTGCTTTGATTCACCTCACCCTGCCCTGAAAGCCGTTGGGGGAAAGAAGAAGAAGAAGAAGAAGAAGAAGAAAGAAGACCGATTAGTCAACACGAGACACTCGTCACGTTCCTCTACCGAGTACTTAACCCACCCAATCATTCAATACCTGCGATATCTCTGTGAACATGGTGCCCTCATGAAGTCAGCAACGAGGCACGACGGCCTTGGATTCTCATCAGGGTGGAAGAAAACCCATCATCATCCACACGACCCGAGACAACCAGAATCATGGCACCTCCCGAATCAAGAACCAGTGGCGAGCGCGGCGGAAGTGGCAGCAGCACCGTCTACTACAACATGAAGACGACGAGACCGCAACCTCCCACGGCCTCCAAGTCCTACTCCCATACATACACCTCGGCCGTCTCTCACGCTCGAGCCCAATCGACAAACCCTTCCAAGACCTCGACCAAGTCTTCCTCGCCCGCAGCGTCGCCGCGGGGTCCTCTCGCCACCGGCCAGGCCTTTCCGCCCAAGCTCTCGTCTCCCTCTTCCGCCACGCCCAGACACCTCCTCTCCACCACACCTGTCGGCCAGGTCGCGCAGCAGCAGAACGCCGCCAGGACCCCTTCGCCCAACTATTTCGGCCTCAAGGTCGAGAACAGCATCGATGCCGATGAGACAGGCGCCATCCCGAGGGATAACTGGAGCCCGGCCTCGTCGTCCGTCAAGAGCTTCGGTGCCGTGCTGCCCCAGCAGCTCGCCCTCGACGCCAACCCGGAGTTTGAGGCCTTCCGGCGGCAAGCAGACGCCAACAGGGGCAGGTCAAGCTTCAATCTCGGCTCGTCACATTTCGGCAGCAGCTCGCCGTTCCCTTCGGCCCCAGGCGCAGCACCAGAGCGGCCGCAGCCAGCGCGATGGCACACCCACGGCAGCGAGACCAGCTCCCACGCGGCGCCGCCTCCCTCCCGCCCCAGCAATCACCCCGTCGAGATGGTCAAGGCCCTGGGTCCGCACCCCGAGAAGATGGACGTCGACTCCGATGCAAATAGTATGCGGGACTCGGCCTATGCTTCCTCGGATTCGAAACGGAGCTCGGAGGCAAGCCTGAACCCGCCCAGCTTTCTCAACCTGCCGCGCCATGAGTCGCCTGCGCAGATGGACTCGTCTCCCGAGAAGCGATCCGGCCTCTCCAGGGTGGACGACCGTCACCCGCGGCTGTCGATGATGCACACCAAAGCCGACCCACCGTCTCCAGACCCGCACCGGTCGTTTCAGGGCCGCTCTTCCACATTACCAGCAGTGGTGGACCCGTCTTCCTCGGGCATGATCCCACCGACCGAACTCAAGGCCATGCTGGACGCCAAAGACAAGAACGAAGTTCTCCTTCTCGATCTCCGTGTGTCACCGCAGTATGCCCAGGCCCGCATCAAGGGCGCGCTCAACCTGTGCATCCCAACCACGCTGCTCAAGCGTGCTACCTTTAACCTGCAGAAATTAGCGCAGACGTTCCAGGGGGATGCCGACAAGGAAGTCTTTGGGCGGTGGCCAGACACCAAGCACATTGTGGTGTATGACGCATTTTCTTCTGAGAAGCGCGATGCTGTCTCTGCTATGAACACCATCAAAAAGTTCACAAATGAGGATTACAGGGGAACTTGCCATATCCTCCGAGGTGGCTTCAAGGCCTTTGCAGCCGCCTTTCCCGACTTGATCGACTATGGTAGCACAGCAGAGCAGAAACCCGGTCGGCCAACGCTTTCTCTTCCTGGTGCCGCACCAAGCATTGCCCCGGTCGTGGGCGGGGTTATGCTCCCGACCGCGGGTACCACCTCCAACGCCTTCTTCGCAAATATACGACAGAACCAAGACCTTGTCGATGGCGTTGGACAGATGGACATCAACGTGCCTCGAGGAACCGATATGGAAGCCCTGCCAAGGTGGCTGCAAGAGGCTGCACGTGCCGAGGATCACGGCAAGAAAGTCAGTGACAAGTTTCTGGGCATCGAGCGGGACGAGCAGGCCAGAATGAAGGTCGCATATTCCTACATCAACCCTGCGTCTGTCGCCAACGAGGTCAAGGAGACGGCTCCCAAGGTGCAGCTCAGTGGTATCGAGAAGGGGGTCAAGAACCGTTACAAGGACATTCTCCCCTTTGACCACGCCAGAGTCAAACTGGAGGGTAAGCCCGAGGGCACGTGCGACTATGTGAACGCCAGTCACGTCAAGGCATCCAGAAGCCACAAGAAATATATTGCCAGCCAGGGCCCACTGCCGGCAACTTTCGAGGTACGTTTTTTTCTCTGGAGCTGTAGCCGCTTCCCCCCCCCTCTCCCCCCTCTCTTTCTCTGTGGGGTCCAGATTCAAACTTAAAACTAACCACCACTTGCAGGACTTTTGGTCTGTCATATGGGATCAAGACGTGCGCGTCATTGTGATGCTTACGGCGGAATCAGAGGGTGGTCAGTTGAAATGTCACGCCTACTGGAAAGACCGGGAGTTTGGCCCTATCAAGTTGCGGGCATTGTCAGAGAAGAAGGTGTCGCTCGATATTGACAAGCAAGCCTCGCACTCGACCGCGGATTCTGAGGGTGCCAGCTCGTCTTCGACTACTGGAACCCATCAGCAGGAAGATGCCTTTGGCTTCGGTGCTGCGATGGCCGCCGCTGATCTGGGCCGAAGACGTGCCAACACCACGACAACATTGGAAACGAACCAGCAGAGCCAAGCACAGGCCAAGCCCAAGGCAGGGGGCAGCGGTGACACACCGTTCGTGGTCATCCGCAAGTTCGCGCTGTCACACGCCGCACACCCTTTTGCGCCTATACGCGAGATTACCCAACTTCACTACCCTTCGTGGCCGGATTTCGGTACTCCAGCACAGCCTAGCCACCTCCTAGCGCTTGTCGAACTTGCCAACATGATGCAGCGGTCCAACCTGCCCGTCGATGTCCCCGGTGCCATTGCCTCGAGACACGGCTCTCTGTCGGAGAAGTCGCCCAGGGAGAAGCCGGCACCTAGTCCCAAGAAGCGCAGTCGGAGTCGGGCATCTAGCAACTTGCCCTTGGCATGGTGGGAAGAACCAGAATCCGACCAGGCCGCGCACCCGATGCTTGTCCACTGCTCCGCCGGATGTGGTCGGACGGGCACCTTCTGCACCGTCGATAGTGTGATCGACATGCTTAAGAGGCAGAGAATACGCAACATCCGGAAGGCGAATGACAACATTGAGAGGAAACTACGGGGCCACAAGCTCCAAGCGCAATGCAGAAGCGACTCCGACGTTGATGCTGCCATGGCCGACCACTCCTTCGGCGCCCCCTTTCAGATCCGGGGCCGCAAGATGTCACGCAACAACCCAGCGGAGGATGTCCTCAGCCCAGGCACAAAGTCACCAGGGTCGCCAGCCTTCCCGGTCATCACGACGTCCATGTCGATCTCCGAGTCGCCCTCGTCCTCTTGCTCCTCCTCCGATGACGACGACGACCCGAAGCTCGACACATCCTGGATCGAAGACGACACCCTGGACCTCATCTCCGCCACCGTCCACGACTTTCGAGGCCAACGACTGTCCATGGTCCAGACCCTTCGGCAGTTTGTCCTCTGCTACGAGACCGTTATTGAGTGGGTCTGGCGTCTGCAGGAACGCGGTGGCCCGGCGGGCAGTGGTGTGGGCGCCCCGGGCACCGGAGCTGGTGGCACCGCTGCGATGAGAGCACGCGGGAGAAGCGGGACTGTTGCTCATGTCGGCGATCTGTCCAAGTAGGCTTTGGCCTGGCTACTTACCCATAGGATAGGGGACATCTTTTCACGTTTTATATTTCGGAGGAGGAAAAGAAGTCATGAATTGGATGTACAATTCTGGCTAATGAACCATTTTTGAAAGAGAGAAAATAGGGAGGCATGGCATGGCATGGCATAGTCTCTTTGGAAACAAGCGGGGGTTTACTGAAATAGATGAACACCCCAAAGGACTGCAGCACCTCATTGGAGAGAAAGAGAGAAAGAGGGAGAGGGAAGGAGATACTTTTATGACGAGGCTGGAAAGAAGCATGAGTTGCATGAAAACATCATTGCCCTGTCAACTGTATACGAATCAGCATTACAGTGGGAAAGAGAGGAAAGGGATGGTTTTGGTTTTTTTTTTTTCTCTTCTTCTCTCCCAACGGAGTCTGTTCGGGTTTTGGGTTGTGCTTTGTTTTCTTCTTCCCCTTCTTATCCCACAATACTCAGGTGATGATGGACATAACGGAGCATAAGAACGAAACAAAGACAAAGCGTCACTGGCGCGCGCGCAGGACATGGGATTTTTCCTTTTGGTTGGGTGGGAAGGCGTTTTTCTATTTTTCTATTTTTTTTTTTTTTTTTGATTGATTCGGGAAGTTATCCTTGGTTATTTTGGAAAGGGGTTTGCTAGTATCTGTATGCAAGCAGTAGTAGTAGTACGCCAATGGGTATACATTGTGATGTATCTATTCTATATACCTGTAACATGTGGTTGTCCTAGAGCGCAAAAGTGCATGCATGCATGCCCATCTATCCTGCTTTAGTAGAGGTGCTGCGTGCGTGATAAGGAGGCACCTCGGTCGGCCCTGATGAAATCAAGGGGGTGATAGCCCAAGGGTTGGTCGGTGTTGGTTGTATGTATGTCCAGACCTAGGACGAGACGCTATAGGAGGAGCGAAAGACGGACAAGACGGGGCCAAAGTAGAGCAAGATCTTCCCAGGATAAGCAAAGAACAAGACGACGGATGCATATTCACACGCTCGCTATCAGAACTATATAACAAAACACACACAAAAGAAGTCTCAAGAACCAGATTATGACTAGGAACAAAAAGGATAAACTTTCTTTTCTCTTGTCTCACACAAACACATACATACAGGAGGTCATCCTGATGCATGTATGCATGCAGATACAGAACAAGACAACATCACAGAGCCCCTTCCCTGTCTCCCACATACAGACAACAGAAAGGAGTCCAAGTCTAACTACCTATCGCCAGGCGAGGTGACTCGAAGGCAAACAGGCAGCACAAGAAAACAAAGAAGAAAAGATAACCTCCCCATAATGTCCCAAACGCCCTTTTCTGCATCATAATGATCATCAATAAGCTATGCCACCTGCACTCCTCCCGACAGTCTTGAAAGTCTCCTTTCCGACCGACTGCTGACTCACCCAAGCCCCGTCATCTGCACTCCATGTGTCGAATCGGCTCGCCCCGTTAAGGTTTGCATCTATGCCGGCACTGAACCCGGTGAAGTAGTACCCAATCACAACCACAAGGTAACTCAACAAGAGGATCGAGCCCTTGAAGTAGTTGCTCTTTCCCTCGCCGTACATGTAGCTCAGCAGGAACACGCACAGGATGACGGTGACCATGTCCCACTGTGGGAAGAGGAGGCTGAAGGTGTACTTGGCTGCCTCGTAGGGGTCGGCTGGCGTGATGGGGTAGATGGCGGAGAAGAGGACGAGGGCGGGAATTTGTAAGAGGCAGACTTGAAGCGCGTAGGCCGAACCGATTTCCATAGACAGGGCGATGTTGCCGTTCATAGCGAAAGAGATGGCATTCTGTCAGAGAGAAGAGAGCTTGGGTCAGCAAGACGGGGTTTCAGAAAAGAAAGTGACATGTTTCAACGACAGACGCTTCGAGAAGGATAGGTCCAAGTTCAGGAGTAGATATATTCACGCTTTCTCAGCAACCGCAAAAGTGCGTCTGAGTGAGCTGGGTAATAACGCATAATGCTCATCATAGTGTATTATTGGAAGGGAAGGGCTGTTTCAAGAAAAAAGTGTAGTAGATTGGATGGACTTACCAAGAACTCCGTGGTGTTTGGTACCAGCGCAAACAGCGTGATACCCAGGAACTTCTCATCGATAGCAATGCCATTCAACACAACATCCACAGTGTCGACCAGGATCTCAGCAATGATGGCGTACAATACAGTGGCGCCCATCAGGATGACGGCAGACTTGGACCTGCTCCAGTTTGGCGCATCATGACCACCATGACCGCCGCCGCCAGTATCGGCGTGGGCACCCAGGGGCTCTTCGTGATCCGGAAACGTCGCAGTCCTGATCGGCGGTGGACGGACGGACGAGGCGTTCATGCTACCTCCTGTGCCAGAGTGACCGTGCGGCACATGGGGGGTGTTTGGGGCGGTGCCTTTAGCCACGCCACCCCGAGCGTCCCTGGCGGCGGCGGCGGCGGCTGTCGTGGCGATCTCGGCAATCTGGTGCACAAGTTGGCTGTTTTCGGCATCAGAGAAGCCTGGGATGTGCACGGAGGGACCGGCGCTGTTGTTCTTTGGGGGCGGCAGATGCGGCGTGGTCACAGTCCCATTACCAGAACCACTCGGCTGCAGACCAACCTGCCTAAGGGTCTGGCCCAGGGTTCTCTTGTAAATGTGACTCTCGCGAATGTCTGTACCGGTCGACTCGGACAAGAAAGGATAGCCATTGCGGGTGGCGGAGTGACCGCCCAGGCCTCGCAGCTGCTCCTCGTGCTTCTTCTCGTCCTGCTCCGTGTTCCAGATGACCGCAGCATGGGTGCGTAGGGTGAACCAGAGACCAATAACGTAGCTGAGAAACAGCATCACCGCCGCCATGTAGCAGTACGGGCGGACGGCCTCGATATAGAAGCGCTCGTCGAGGGCCGGCGTCTGGCTGAAGTAGCACCTCCGGCAGTCGCTGCCTGCTCCACGCGCGGGCTGTCCGTAGCTGACGCAGTCGATGCATGTCAGCTCGTGAGAGCCGTAAATCTGATAAAAGAGGGTAGGCCCAAAGGCACCAATGACGGCAAACAGCAGCATCGTCGACGTGACACCTGCCGAACGGGCATTGAAGCGCTGTGTCTTGCGCTTGATGGCGCCAAAGCACATGGACAGGCCTGGCAGAAACAGGATACCGGCAAAGATGGAGCCCACGATGCTGCCTTCCACGAGCGCACCCTTACCGTCCTTCAGGGCCACACAGTACAGGAAGACCTCGACGATGGTGGAGAAGAAGGCGTTGATGGCTGCACCGAAGCCCATGGAGGACTGCGCCGAGATAGACGCGACAGCTTGACCGATGAAGTAGGCCAGGGGGATGATGGAGAACAGACCAGCGACGAACAGGAAGGCGGACGAGGTGATGAAGCTCTCGACGTGGAGGACGCCCTCCAGCACGAGGTAGTCGAAGATGACAAACAGCACCACGGCCATCAGGTTGATAAGAAAGATGTTGGTCCCGTCAATGGTGTACTTCCAGTATTTCAGTCCCACAGCCCGATAAGTGCAGACAATAACCGATGAGTGAGGTGCTGCTGGCTCGCGCGCGTACGAGATGTCGTGCTCGAAGGAGAGAGCCAGTGGGTGGCGCCGGAGATGATCGAACAAGAGCATGGTCACCTTGCCCATCGGGATCCAGAAGACCAGGAACCAGCATATCGCCGAGACGATAAACAGGGAGGGCGTGATCAAAAGGTAGAAGAACAGGAAGAAGATGACTCGGCCAATGTTCCACTGGCCACGACCAAAAAGACGTCTCTTGAGACGGGGCATGTCGGTGTCGCTGTCATGATCGTGATCGCCGCGCCCACGACCAAGGAGACTGTCGGTCTCGCTGGGTTCCGAGTCGATGCTTCTCCTGGACCGTCCGATGATGGAGCGGCCGCGGTCAGGCCCAAAGAACAGCCGACCATACTCGAGATCGCCGCTCTGCCACTGCTCATACTCGCTGATGCTCCGTCCTTCGCCCTGGTCCTCGTCGATATAGGCTTCCTGCTGCTCGAGCCGGATAAACTTGCCAAAGGGGTAGAAGATATAACCGGCTAACCCCCACAGCACACGACCATACTCTCGCCCGCTAGGCGTTGCGGCAAAGATGAAGCAGATCACAGCGCCGGAGAAGGCGATCAGAGCGAGCCACCAGCCGAAGCAGATGGTCCACACAATGTTGAACAGCAGGAGCCAGTTGTTGACCCTTCCGCCAGGGGAGCTGTGGATATCGCCCTCGGCAATCTTCTGCACGGACCGGTCCTTCTTGTACAGAGCAGGTTTCCACAGCCTGATGCCAAAGGGATGTGTCTCGTTGATGGCCTGCTGTCGGTCCTTGAGGGTGAAGCTCTCGGCGTCGCTGAGGTCCCCGTCGTCCTCGTCGTCGTCCTCGTCGACTGGGGTGTCCTCATCCAGGCCATCATCCTCTTCTTCCTGCCTGTCACCCGCCTCATCCCTTACAGGAGCAACCGGGGTTGTCTCCTCATCTTGCTCCTCCACGATGCCAGGCGTCCTCGGAGCCATGTCGTCGACGCTCTCTGGCGTGTCACGACTGGACTGTATTCTGCTCAGAGGCGGAGGGGCGTTTGCCCGCCGCCGGAGCGTGGAGTAGCTCTGTTGGCGCTCGACCTGCTGGTCGGCCTCGACCTCCTCCAGGGCATCCTCGGTGGAGAAGACGCCGCCCCTGTGTGGTGCCTGGGCATTGGAAGAGGCGCGTCGCGGCATGGGCGGCTTGCGTGGTCGTGCTCTTCCCCTATCGCCTGTAGATCCTATCATAGGGGACCTAGAGTGTTGCGACCCGGCCGTGCCGGCTCGTGCGTGGTGTCGTTCGCGTTCGTGGGAGGTGGTGGGCTCCAGATACTGCGAGGAGGAGGCAGTCCCAGTGGACGGACTGATGGTGCCTGATGACACGGTAGCCCCATCGTGGGCGCGTGTTAGCCAAGCCTGCGCGTAGTGATGTGCGGTGTAGCACCAGAGCGGGAGGGGAGATGATCATAGTACACGACGTCGAGTCATGTGTGGGGACCTCTAAAGAGGCCCAGTGGACCACGAGGCGTCCCGCGTAGGTGTGTAATACATACCGTATGTGGCGGGATCCGGTCTCCTTCTCACAGTGTCCGTGGAGTTGTAACTCTCCGAGTAACGCTCATCATCGCGGCCGGTGATAGGCGCGTATGCGCTTGCGCTTCTCGTGTCTGTGGGAGAGGGAGCGATGGAGGACCGCTGGGAGGAAGTGGTTGAGTCGTCGCGAGGGTCCTGGTACGGGGAGGGATCCATGTCGGACGAAGGTCGGTCGAGGTCGCTCGAGGGTCCAACGAGCTGCAAGAGCTTGATCGACTGCTGTGTCTCTCAGGAGCCGAGTCGCAGGCTTGTTGGGCTACACAAAGGAGGAACAAGCGCCTCGCTCCTTGAGCCACCCAAAAAGATTCAACGAAACAATCAGACGAGACGTGGCAGCCGGATCACCAGTTTCGTAGTCGAGTGCTGGACAAACAAGAATAGGAGGAGGGTTGGGTTTCGGTTGGGATCACCGAGCTGCCAGGAATAGAACCTGGAAGAGGAGGAGGAGGAGATTGGCAAGCGAGTCTGGAAACGGTGTGGGTCGAGTGTCGGGTATAGATTATCTCGTTGCAACTCTCATCATGAGAGGGTGAGGGAGAACAGCGCCAGACTCGGGACTGTAACACAAGACTCGACGAATGCCACCAGAGGAGAAGAAAAGAGAAGGAAGCAGGAGGGGGACGAGGAGGAGAAGGTCGAGGGCGGAGGAGAAAATAATAATAAAAAAGAAGAATGCACGAGTACGTTGTTGGTGACGGGTCAGCTTACCCGGGATGGGGTGGGTTATGAGGTGGGAGGGACGACTGCTTGAGACGACTCGAACCAAGAGAGAAACAACAGTCGATCATCCAGTCATCCAAGAGTAAACAAGGTTCATGGCAATGCGCAGTTGCAGGTGCGGTGGTGCGGTGTGCATAGTACATGGTACTCTGTGCCCAAAGCAGAGTAGCAAGAGTAATTAGAGTCCAGGGTACCAGGGGCTTTCGAGGCGATGATGAGATAGTGGATTTCGGGCTGGAGCTTGGGAGGGGGGCCAGTAGCTGAAGTTGGGCTCACGGCTCGGCCAGAGCTCCCTCTCCCTATCCCTCCCCCTCCTCTTCCTCCTTCTCCTCCTCCTTCTCTTCTGTGCTGCTTACTTTTTAGGTACATGCTCCACCTCTGGCACGTCCTCTTGGTCTGGGCAAGATTACGTCGTGGGATCATGAGGAGCCAACCGCGATCCTTCCGTCTGCTATTACCGGTAACACCAGCTCATCAGCCAGATCATCTGGGCAGCGTGGCAGCAGGGCCACCGTTGTTTTACCAAGAATGTACTCTGTACATAGCACTCTGGGGGTGCAGCGACCCCTACAGCCCAGGCGTGGCAGGCAGGCTACAGTGCCAAGTATACACCATGGCGGGAGGAATGCCGGCCCAAGACCCCACGGGAGTGCTAAAAACACACTAAAACATCCAACATCTCCAGAGGGGCCCCTATAGGGGGGGGGGGTGTTCTTGCTTGGCAGTCACTGCTTGGCCACGGCCACCAAAACTATAGGGCATCAATACACTCTAACCTAACACCTAAAAGTACTTGCACACCTTCATTCCAGTGATACTCACTGGCTAGAATAGAAAGGGCAGGGTGGTATGATGATCCAATCCAGCTGCTGCGGTAACCGCTGGAACGTCGGGGGGTTTTCTTTCTTTTCTTTTCCTGTCCCTCACTTTGTTCTTCTTCTTTTTTTTTTTTTTTCCCTTCCTTTTTCTCTCTTCTCTTTTTTGTGTTACCATTATCTGACTTCCGGATGCTACGTGTCAGATCATCTCGATCCTGAATCAATCCGATCAATCCTTCCCCGTTAATCTCTTCTTTGTTTCAACATCCTCTTGCATTCGCAATTTGATTGCGGGCATGCATGCCCGCGTGTGGGAGCGCATGCTGTGAAATGATGTCAGTTTGCAGCAAAGGACTCCAGACTCTTGACCCATTCTTTTTTTTTTTTAATACCATTTGCTGCTCCAAGCGCTCTAGCCACCACAACAAATCAACACACGCTTCTTGCTAAGGTAAAAAAGGGTCCTATCTCTGGAAGGGTCCACTGGGCACAACCCACAAATGTACATGGTACAAGAAACTATCCCGCGCCATGTGACAGCCTAAGAGGAGAGCAGCAAGGCGCTATTCGAACACGCCGATCCTGCTGGCACGGTCGTGCAGTTTGACCTTGTGTCCAGCACTAGATCTTTAAGCTTACGGGCTTGTGGTCCTCCGCTTGAAGATGTGTTTGCTTAAGGGCTGATGACCTTGGCGAGATGGTACGTTCCTCTTCCTCTTCGTCCTCCTATTTCTTCTCTTTACCTCCCCTTGTGTTGCGTTGTCTTGGCCGTCCACTGGACGAGGTCATGCCCAACAGAAGACCTAGTTCACATAATTATAGTCCAGGGCCATGACGATTTGGCCAGGAAATACGTTGAGAGATTCAAGATAAGTGGGCTTGAAGATCTTCAAAAGAGTGGCGCGCGCGCGCACACACGGAAAGGCGTACAGCAGTCGACCTGACAAAGACATTTTGAGGGCTCGTGACAGACCTTTGCAGAAGATGGTGTGCTACTTATCGCCAGAATAGACGATGACCTTCGGGAAGGTCGGCTACGCTCTCACCTGCCGTCGATCAGGCATTGGACCGCATGTCACGAGTCCCCGGCTCGTTCATTGAGAAGGATGCCAAGTATAGAATGTGTCGAAAGTGACAATACTATAGAAGAAATAGAAGAAATGGAAATAAAAATGAATTTAAGAACCAAACACTTTTGATGTTCAGAGGCTCGAAGGCGAGATGAGGAAGGCAATGTATTTGTACACCCGGCTAAGTAATCTGAACTGCTTACCTCAGCAGACATGGATTCGGAGGCGGCAGGGGCAGCAGCACCTGAAGCTGAAGCTCAGACCACAGGCAGTGGTGGACGCGTTGGCCGAGACTGCCTGCGGCAACGGCTTTGGCAGCTCCTGGTCCTCTGTTTGCGCCGCATCTTGACGACACCTCGTCAACCTCACCACCAAAAGTCCAGACAGCAGCCACGTCAGCCTCTCTCACAGCAATCCCAGGGAAAGGCGTCAACACACTCTACTCCATCAGACAATTCTTCTTCCATACTGCCATCACCATCCGCCTGCGACGAGACCCGGCATTCCTTCCTCCAACCTTTACCCCCGACGTCAGCTCCAGCGCATCGAGCCGCCTCCATCACCATGGCGCTCGACAACTACTACCACAATAAGATCGAGGCTATGAAGCTCGAGATCCTCAAGGGCCAGGCTGTCCTGCGCCGTCTTGAAGCCCAGAGAAATGATTACAACTCGAGGGTGCGGCTTCTTCGAGAAGAGCTGGGCCTGCTGCAGCAGCCAGGTTCCTACGTTGGAGAGGTCGTCAAGGTCATGAGCACCATGAAGGTCCTGGTTAAGGTCCACCCAGAGGGAAAATACGGTACGGTATCCTCTCCTCCCTTTCACGCACAGGCGGACAGATTGTGTGAGGGGGTGGTCACACTGACAGCAAGTCACAGTTGTCGACGTCTCGGATTCCGTCGACATCACGAAGCTCACCGTCGGCAAGCGCGTCACCCTCCTGTCCGACTCCTACAGGCTCGAGAAGATCCTGCCTTCCTCCGTTGACCCTCTCGTCTCCCTCATGATGGTGGAGAAGGTCCCCGACTCCACATACGACATGATTGGTGGTCTGGACCAGCAGATCAAGGAGATCAAGGAGGTCATCGAGCTCGGCCTCAAGCACCCCGAGCTTTTCGAGTCGCTCGGAATCGCACAGCCCAAGGGTGTCCTCCTCTACGGCCCACCAGGAACCGGCAAGACCCTCCTCGCAAGAGCCGTTGCCCACCACACAGACTGCAAGTTCATCCGGGTATCGGGTTCCGAGCTCGTTCAGAAGTACATCGGTGAGGGTTCCCGGATGGTGCGCGAGCTGTTCGTCATGGCGCGCGAGCACGCACCTTCCATCATATTTATGGACGAGATCGACTCCATCGGCTCGTCCCGTGTCGAGGGCTCCTCGGGAGGCGACTCGGAGGTGCAGCGGACCATGCTGGAGCTCCTGAACCAGCTGGACGGTTTCGAGCCCACCAAGAACATCAAGGTCATCATGGCCACAAACCGTCTCGACATCCTGGACCCTGCGCTGCTGCGTCCCGGCCGTATAGACCGAAAGATCGAGTTCCCACCACCAAGCGTCGAGGCCCGTGCCGATATCCTGAGGATCCACAGCAGGAAGATGAACCTGACAAGAGGGCTGAACCTGACCAAGATCGCAGAGAAGATGAACGGGTGCTCTGGAGCAGAGCTGAAGGGTGTGTGTACCGAGGCGGGCATGTACGCCCTGCGAGAGAGACGGGTGCACGTCACGCAAGAAGATTTCGAGCTGGCAACAGCAAAGATCCTGAACAAGCACGACGGCAGCAAGGAGGTCAGCTTACAGCGTCTGTTCAAGTAGATCGCGCGTGTCATCATCACTTGGGGCTGGGCATTGCTCGTGTGTGGGTGTGGTCAGGATTACCAGGAACGGGGTTCGGCGGCGATACAGCAGGATGGGGAATCCCACAAATCAAAGGCGCTCCACCATCGTGGCTTCTATGATAGATTGTAAAAACAGACTTTTTTCCTAGAGGCAATAATTAACGACAACGATGATCAGAATTTGAACTGCCCCGTCTAGTTATTGGAACTTTCAGTCCAATTTAGTCTCGTACTGTTTGTTCTCTGGGCTACCGCGTTCTCTTCTGCCAGGCATTTCACTTCTGATCCGTCCAGATACCCACTGCCTATGTCTTCTATGCCCTCCTCCGGTATGCATACGTATCTTGTCTAATATCTCTTCGCTCCCCAGCTCGCCCCCGACGCTCAAACTATTTTTGAGGGGTGGAAAGAGGGGGGGGGGGGTTGGGGTTTGGCCCAATTTGTGCCATTCATCTCCCACAACCGAGAATAGCGAGGATCCCGAGGTAGAACAAAAGAAATTGTTCAATTGCCAAACTACTCGTTGATGCAGGTCAAGGCGTTGCCAAAATGCAAGTGGTTTAATTCTCCCTCATCCAAGAACAAATTTGCCTACCACATCCAGGCTCACATGCAGACCATACAAAGGAAGAAAATAGAGAATAAAGATTTACTCCCGAAATTCAGTTTCAACAGGACTCTATCAAGTCGCATTAGGATTTCATTCAAGTCGTCCCTAGTGCATCATGACCTGCCAACACTGTCCATCCAGATGGCGGTGGTGCAAGACCATGGGGAGTCAACTGACGACTCCACACTCAGTCCACTGACTAACTACCCTTTACAGGGCCTTCTTCGTCCAACCGCCCTCCTCCCACGGGGCAATCAACTTGGCCTTCCTCTTCTTGGCAGCAGGTAAACCTGATTGCCGCGTCCCATCGACACGCTGCTCCTCCATCGCCTTCTTGCGCCTCGCCTCAGCAGCCGCCGCCAGCTTGGGCCTCATTTCCTCGCGTCGCCGCTTGCGGAACTCATCCCTGGCCCTGGCGAGCTCGGCGCTGACTTCGCCGCCGTGGACGAGCCCCATGATGCGAGCACGGGCTTGCTCTTTCTGGGCCTTGGTGAGGTTGACTTTGTTGGGGTGATAAATGCAGAACGTGGCGTGGCCGACCTCGCCGAACCGGAGGACGTTCTCCCAAGAGCAGGAGCACTACATTACGGGCAACAAAATTGGTCAGTGATATAACGTTCCACCAAGAATGAAAATAGGAGAGGATTGCGGGGCTTAGGCAGAGGACAAAAAGAAGAAAAGAGAAAAGGAAAAGAAAAACTTACAACATAACACCACTCAGTACCACACTGACACATCATGTGGTCGCAGCCCGCCGTCTTGGTAACTCCCTGTCCACACTTGGGGCAAATGCTGGTGGACTCCTGTGCGAGAAGTTTCGCAGTAGCCTCCTCTTCCTCGAGCCGCTCGATCTGTTCAGGATCTTGATCAAACTCGTCACATGTCTGACCGTGGTGCCAGGGACGTCGGTGCCTGGCACAGGTGACGAACGCGCAGTGGTTACAGGTCATCTTTGGACCGTCGGGAGTCTCGAAGTTGTGTTCCTGGCTGCCGCCGCAGCTTGTGCTTGTGCACGAGATCCAGTGGCCTGGTATCTCGGACTGCTGCTTCAGGTATGAATAACGCTCATAGAGGTCCTTGTTGGCGTACGTCTTGATGTCGTTGTGGGTCAGCTTCTGCGGACAGATGGGGCAGACCAGCAGGTGCAGGGCGCCACGCTCGATGACGGCTGAAATGGAGGCATCGAGACATTGCAGGCAGGCCTTGTCGTGGTGATCGCACAGCTCGGTGACGGTGTCACGGTTGGGAAACTTGGATGGTGGGAACTCGCCCAGGCAGATCGGGCATTCGATCTCCTCTGCACCACTATCCTCCTCAGGCCCAGCCGTGGCCGTCGGAGACACCAACTTGGGCAGACTAGCAGGGTCGGGATCGGAGTCGACTTCGTTATTACTATTGTTGTTGGCTGCAGAGTTGTCAACCGGGCCGCCGACAGTGTGGTTCTCTTCTTGTATCGGTTGAGGATCGTTCAGAGTCCGACCTCGCCCGAACCGGGATACACGGGCTGCACGGTGAAACTCCTCGTCTCCATCACCGCCCATTTCGGGTGTCATTCCTGGGGCCCATTGATATGCTCCGGCCCCTTGGTTTACCTGATGGCCGCCTAGCAATTCCGGAAAGGCGACTTGCTGTGCGTGGCCCATCCCGAGCGTCCTATTGCGGAGACCAGCGATGTTACCACCCCGCCATGCCTGATCGTTTCGTAGTTGTGGGATGTCGGATTGCACCCCAGAGCTGGTGTGGCTTTCAGGGCCTGCTGGGTCGAGCTGCTCCGTGACCTCGATTGCGTTGGTCGTCCCTTCGGTATCGTTAAGCGTGCGCCCCTGTCCACGGAATATCCATGCCGAAGAGTCTTGTGGCGTATCATCGGGCCAGTCGTTCATGTTACCGTGATTAACTTCGTACTCTGCATCATCCATCGTTGCATCATTTGCCTGTGGGTTGTATTCTTCGTGGCGGTCATATACCTCAGGGCTACCGTCGTCAACATCCGCGTTGTCAAGAAAGCGACCTGGCCCATGAACGCTATCCCATTCCCGCTGTAGATTCTCAGTTGGCTCGTGTTTGTGAGAGTACGCTCCATTGTGGAATGATGTAGCAGCGTTCACAGGTATTGGTATTTGGCCAAGAGGGAAGTCGCCTCCATCCCTCATCCAGTCTGTGAGCTGCTGTGCCTGCTGCTGGGACTCCTGGGAGGATCCGCTGGCAACAAGCTCCTTGGACAGCTTCTGGAGCTCGACAAACAGCAATGCCCTGCTTCCTGGGCTGCCAGGGAGTCGGTTGTAGTAGCGGAGGACCTGCTGCATCTTTCGGCTGTCATGTTGGGCAAAGGTCAGGCCCAAGACCACCAGCTTCTGTCCGTTGTTGGACGACATGATGATAGTTCTGGCGATGGGCCGATGGACTGATTGTGGGTGAACAGAATGAGGTGAAGAAGAGAATGTCGAGGAGGAGACTTGCAATGCTTGTTGTGATGCCTGTGCATTTGGCGCAAAGACAGAAAACTATTTGGAAGCCAGGCTGGGGATGAAAAAAAGGTATGTTACTGGAGTGTATTGGGGGTGGGAAGTGGTGCTGCTGCCTATAAGCTGCAGGTGGGGTTGACGCTTCAGTTAGACAAGAGCCCAGCTGCACAGCTGACCTGGGTACGTACCTTTGGTTACACAAACTACCCATGAACCCCAATCGACCGACCATTCACTGCCAATCAGTTTGGCCAGGGTAGATCATATGCTAGGGGGGCTGGGAAATTTTTTATAAAAAAAAAAAGGGGGTTGATTGTTTGCAGAAGGCTGTACATTATGAATATGTTACCTTCGGAATTTCTTCAAGAGTCAGTACCTACTTCTTTTAAGAGGTACTACTGTCTGCATGCAAGGCTACATTATTTGCCTGCAATCTCTGTGATGATTGTGGCACTATGCTTTTACTGTGCTCCTGTGGAACATTTGAAAGATAAGGGGGCAAGTTTGGGGGAGCGAAAGAAGTTTTGAGCAATGCTTTTTTGAGACCTTTTGCACAGAATGTCAGGATAGCATATGTTTCTTGGGGGGAAGAAGAGGAGGGATACGATGTCTTGGCTGGGGCCCATGCTAACTTGAAGCAGTGCAAGTCCAGGCTGGTAGTTATATCTTTTTGGGGTGCTCATCATCACATTTTGCATGTCTTGATGCATCCTTTTGGTGGTGACAGAGGCAGGCGAACCGAGTCCTCGAATTCGTGTAAGACCATTGGTTTGGCTGGTGGAGTCGAGACCCCCGACCAGGAGCCCAGGTCATGTAAAACAACCCACAAGGGAAGACGACAATTTCCAAACATTGACAGATAGATATATTGTTGTTGCAGGGTGCTTCGTCTCTCCAACGGGGATCTGCGCCGCACGGCATGCTTTCTGCCTTTTCAGGTTGCAAAGCTGAGCGTTTGGGTGGTCTTCGAGGTGCAATGCTGCTGAGATAGTTATTGACTTGGGCCAGGAAAATGGCCATCTAATTCTCATAGGACATGCATGGGTCACTGTGAGCCCCTGTTAGCCACTGCGGTTCGGGTCGTGGTGCGTACACTTGGTTCAAGGCCCTAAGGCCGGACCTGATTCAAGATGCCGAGTACACGGCCTAAGCCCAGCCAAGGGGATACACAAGAAAAGAAGAAGCAGGAGAAAAAAAGAAAAAAAAGAAGCAGGACAGACGGAGACAAGAGGACAGAAAGAAGAGAAAAAAGTAACAAGGTCACACAGTTCCGTTTCTTGAATAAAATAAATCGAGGCCACTCTATGGTCAGAGCACACATAAAACTCACCACTTGACTGCCCCATCTTGGTGAAGATCACTCCCACCACCCGGGCCCTGTTGAAAACTGACGGACGGGATAGACCTAAAAAGGTGGGAATTTTATCGATACATATATATTCGATAGAATTGCTATTATGAGGCCGGGCACGGACCGCCTAGACGCGCCCTCTTGGTGCCTCTACTCAAACGGATGATCAGGGTTGACTTTTCCTATACAACAATCATCAACCAACGTCCGTTTGACAACGGGTTCTGTCCCCGTTTCTGTCACACTTTTCGTATCCTGATCCTGTGGGTGGTGATCCCATGCCACCCTATCTTTCCAAGTAATTTAAGCACTGTGAAACCTCCTTGGCTACTCTTTCTATTATCTGAATAGTAGTAGCAGAGTTTTAACAGGCCCAACAAAACAAAAAGGCAAAAAAGAGACAAAAAGTGATTCGGCCCGGACTCGAACCGAGGACCTACGGTGTACCAATGAAATGCATCGTTTAATCAATGAATGACGTCACTGTTAAACCGTTGTGATAAACCAACTACACCACCGAACCAGTTGTTGTTGTTATTTTCGTTGAAATATCAGGATGTATTAGCATATATAAACCTACACTATGTTGCCAGCAAGCAGCCCACCAAACTCTATTTCTTGCTCCGCATGGCTGGGACTTTTCCAGGAGAAGTTATTATGAAAAGTCTAGGTGGATTCAAAGTTGATATTCTGGCCATAGGAGGGCAGTCTACAGGTTCAGTGGCACGATCGTAGCATACAGACAGGAAAGGCATGGCATTTGTTATTCCTGTCTCCTGTGCGCCCGGAATAACTTGACTTAGAACACCGACCGGAGGACATCAGCAGGAGGATGAACTTCGCCCATGACAGGTGAGAGGACCCTGTGTGTCTGAGATCCTATATACTATATAGTATGTAGTATGACCAGCTCTGTATGAGGCACAAGAAGCCCCTCCCTTTTGGGATACATTATGAGGGAGTCGGGGGAGAGCAGGAGGGCATTCCAGATGTCTTCATTGGCTCGCACGGGAAGTTGGAACATGCTGTCATCAGGCACTCTGCTGTTTGAAAAAGCCAGGTATTTACCCACCAGAGCCACAGCATAGATTGCACACATGCAAGACAGTAGCATGAGCCTCCTCTCTGCAAGCGCCTTTGCTCAAACATGGACTAGCACCTTGGGATCTTGAGAGAACCCCATTGCTCTGGAGCCTGAGTGGGCAGAAGCAGTCAGAGGAGCCAATGGCTGAAATCTATGACAACTAGAATGCAGCATCTTGAGTCACTGTTCATTGCTGGCAGCACTCAGACTGCCACACTGCTCCATTGAAGTGGGTGCCATGGAAGAAAATTTCACAGTGGTGGAGCTCCAGAGAGGAAAAAAAAAAAAAAAAAAAAAAAAAAAAAAAAAAAAAAAAAAAAGAGTGGCAGTATTTTCACTAGCCACACAGATTAAGCTATATCAGGAAGGCGGCCAGCGACGTGTGACCTGGTCCGTGCATCTCACCCCCCAAGTATATAATCCCGCTTCCCAGCTCCCCCATTTCCATTTTCTTTCTCTCTTTTTTTTTTTCCTCATGTCGACAATACTCTAGAGAATCATTTCTATAGGTATCGTCCCATCTTCTATGTTTCCCAACATAGCTACAGAACCTACCCTGGACGATGACTACATATCCTCGATACCCTAGGGTGAAACACCATTCTTACTTCCGATCTGCCTGCAAAGGTGGCGGCCTCTTCCTTCTGGATCTGGCTGTATAGGGAGTGGTGATGATCTCTACCCTGATTTTCTCGAGGTCTTGCCTTCGGGCGCTCGAGCAGGGTGGGTATCGATGGAATTCTGACAGGCGTAATTCTTTTTCTTTTTTTTCGTTGCTTACTTGGGCTGGTCTCAAGTTGCGAAGAAGAAAATTCTGCATAGTGATCGCTGCCCTAGCTACGTTGTCCGCTCATATGGCCCTGTCAGTGTTTGCGCCATGTATGCCTGATTGACAGTGTCGCGCGTGCGTAGACCTTTTGATGGCAATTACGATACAGTTCTCAAGTATTAGAAGCCGCGCGACTGATTTCGTCCTCATGCTGTGGGGTTTCTCATCAGCAACTCGGCAGCAAGCAGCATCACGATCGCAAGTCGCCGTGGTATGCGTCTTCAAGCCGCATGGTCGCTTATGCTATAGAAGCAGCAGCACTGCCTGCCCACGTCCACGAACAGGGCACCTAACAAAATCGAGACACCTCGTCTGTCTCACTCAAAAGAAAAGATTTACGACCCATGCCCTGCTCCTCCTCACCACGACACCTCTCCACCTTCGATCAGCCCCGCGACGCCCTCAGGCACCAGCCTCCTCAACCGCTCCCAGTCCTTCTCCTCGACAGCCGCCCTCGCCTCCGTGCTGCTCAGCACCAGCCCGTCTTCCCTCCCGTCCATCCCCTCGACCATCTCGACCCGCCGCGCCCACTCCTTCCTCCCACCGACCTTGTCCAGCTCGTCCCCGTGCAGCAGCCGCTCTACATACCCCGCCTGTTCCTCCTTGTCGCCCCAGTCGGCGTCCGTCCGCATCGTGATGCGCAGCCTCGCGCGTCTCAGGAACGGATCGAGGCTCGCCTGCATCGGTGTCCTATCGTCGGGCGTGACGCCCTGCTCGGGGACCGGCGGCGTGTAATACTTGGGGTTGAAGATGCGGATGAGGGTGTCGAAGCCTGCGAGGAAGACCTGCTCGGTGGCCGGCGTCTCTGGGGAAGAGGAGGAGGAAGAAGAAGAAGAAGAAGAAGAAGGGTGGGAGGGCGAGAAGTCGTATTCAGGCGCGGCGGCGATGGCGGATGATTTATCGTGGAAGTAAGGATGTGTGGTCAGGCCGACGTCGACGGGAATGTCGCTCTGTCTTTCTGTTCCTTCTACTGCTACTATTACCTGCTGTTGTTCATGTTGATGTCGCTGCTGTGCCTGTCGTGCCTCCCGCCACGCGCGCTGTATATCCCCCGCAAAGGCCTGCATCATCAACAGCCGCTGCTCCAATGACGCCGGTTTGGGCGCCTTGTCCGCATTATTGACGGCCAACAGCAGCAGGAGTCGTATGCCGTCCTCCCCCTCCTGTGGTGCCACGCCGCCCTTGAGCGTCGCTGCGATGTCCCGCTGTGTCTGTAGATCGTGTAGCGCCGTGGTGGCCATGCGCATGTGTGCGATGGTCGGCGGGTTGAAGCTCGAGTCGAGGACGACCAGCGTCCTGCATCGTCGGGGCATCGCGGCCGAGCTGGATGTGTTGATGAGCTCGAAGGCCTTGCCTGAGGATTGGAAGGTCCGCAGGGCGGTTCGTAGGTGCGTTAGGGACATGTTGGGGGGTGGTGGTGGTTCTGCCTCTACGTGGGTAGCTGGAGGCATGGCGGTTGAGGGGGGTGGCGGCGCAAGAGGGCGAGTGCGTTGGGAGGAAAGTGGAAGAGGAGAAGAGGTGGAGGAAGGGGGACTGATTGCATCATGGGCTTGAGACTGTCCTGCGGCGAGGAGGAGCGGGGTCGTGACGATACCGGGATTTCCGGCGCCGGGACGGAGAGAGCTCTAGCTGAGGAACACCGCTCCCCCCCCCCCCCCCCCCAAAAACCACCAAAACCCCCCCCCACTGAGTGGGGAAAAGTCTATACAATTTGTTCTTTTTTTCTCTCCTATTTAA
>JACWST010000118.1:30539-61813 GCA_014850475.1 Cryphonectria naterciae | reverse complement strand
GGGGCTTCCCGGGGGGGGGGGGGGGGGGGGTCGGGAGAATCCCGGGATTTCCGGGGCGGGGAGGGGGAGGGCTTTGGCGGGGGAAACCCCCCCCCCCCCCCCCCCCCCAAAAAAACCACAAAACCACCACTGTCGTGATGCGGAACAGTTCATGAAATTTGGTCATTTTCGTCCCTCATAATGATAGATGTGGTCATCTGCTCAGCTCTTTAGGCCTTGACCTGCTTTTACGAGGCTGTCGTGCTACGCAGCTAATAATCCATCCCGTCGTGCCAGGCGCAGGAGTAACTGGTCACGAGCGACATAGCGAAACGCAATGGGGTATACAATCATGCAAAACACTGGATTGAGGGTCGAGGGCGTCGGCCTCGAGAATGCTAAACTCCGTGACGCTAAGCTATGCAATGGGTATCATCCATGACCAAGCCTTCCAATCCATTAAAACGCCCGCCACATGAAAACGCTCACAAACAGCACACCAGAACCTTGGGGGGATGGGGTGGTAGATGCTCCTAGCGGAGCTGGGGGTCCTCCATGAACTCTAGCGAAGAGGCCGTGCCCGAGGGATCACCGGCCTGAAACTCCCTGGCAAACTCGATGCCGCGCAGGTGGGCCTTGAACGCCTCCTCGTTCTCCTCGGGCGTGGCGCCCTCGTCCATCTTGAACTCCTTCCTCGGGGCAGCGTTCTCGTCCCGCACGCCCGTGGGGCCCGCGGCGCGCAGCTGGTCATCGAAGCCGTAGATCTTGACGCCGCGGATGTGGGTGTCCTTGCCGTTCTGGTGGTTCTCGATGATCTGCATCTGCACGACCCACGCCAGCAGCGAGTTTCCATCCTCGCCGCCGCCGGCGCCCGTGAGGGGCACGTCAGTCCAGCCCTCTGGGTTGACCAGGTTCGATGTCGCGAAGTGCATCAGGCTGTGCTCGGAGGTGCCGGCGTACCACATGATGCGCGTGGGCGTGTAGGACTCGTCCTGGCGGTAGTCGACGTGGAAGCGCAGGGCGCGGATCTCGACGCACTTGACAAAGGTCATGGTCAGGCGGTGCGGCTGGATGCCGTCCGACCTGGGGTGGAAACACGTCAGCAGAGGAGAACGAGAGAAGGATGGTGTGGTTTGTGACGAGGTGCATGAGGTATGTGCGTGTGGACAGAGAGGTGTGGAGAATGAGCGAGTGAGAAAGAGGGAGTATGAAAACAAAAAGCAACGTACTGCCAGTATCGATCCGTATCATCGCTGACGAGCTCCTCGACGCCGTTTCCAGGCTTGAAGGAGCTGACGCGGAAGTGAGCCAGGCCGCCAATCTCCTTCAGGCCCATGGCGATGGGGTTGAAGGGGGCGGCAGACTCACCCTCATGTGTCAGGTCATCGTCCTCATGCGGCTCCTCGTCGCTCTCTCCATATGGCACCCCGTCCTCGTCGCTCCCCATCATGTCCTGGTCATCGTCGTCGCCAGGGTAGTTCTCAACACGCTCATCTTCAACATCATGAAGCCGCAAGTCGTCCATTCTGCCAAAATCTGTGTATCATTCGACACCAGTGAGTGGGAATACGCAGCAAAAGGGTGGTTTATAGAGCTTTACTAGACCAGACAGCTACTCACCAGACTCACTCGAATCCGACCCGATGAGCGTAGAGGTCTCCGAGTCAAAGTCGAACGCAGGAGAGCCCTGTCGAGAGCTATTGGGCGGCAAGTCGGCCGTAGAGGCCTCTGAAGGAGGCTGGACTTGAGAAGATTGAGAGCCTGGACGAGAGCCTAGATGAGAGCTATTGGGCAATGAGATGTCTGCAGAAGCATCCGAGTTATGCTGGGGGCCAACAGAGCCTGCTCACCCAAGATCAGCTGAGAGCAAATGTAGATACGGTTTGGAGAGCGTGCTACCCACGAGGGGAACTCGAGCTAGGGTCCAAGGCGGGCTCAGGAGCACTCGACCTGACCTCGTCCTCGTCAGGCTCGGTCGGGAACACCCGTCGTGGGAGGTTCTCGTAGTATGCAGCGTTGGGCGGCAGAGAATGGCGCAGGCCCAGACGCGACCGCGTGTATTCAGTCTCGTATTGGAGCGCCGAAGAACGCCAGCGGGCTTCTCTCCCGCGACTTGAGATGATACGCCTCGAAAACTGCTGCACCAAGTCCAGTTCTTCCTGTTTCTTTGGATCAGCACTTCCGGAATCACTGCCACTTGCTCTGAAGGGCATGATGGGCAGGATGTGGCTTGAGCTGTGGCGGTGCAGCTATCCCTTAGCGTGAATTAGGAGTGAATAGTGCACGGACCAGGATGAGCCACGTGCTACAGCTGCTGTTTTGGCTACATGAGCAGATAGCGGGGAGAGGGGAGCCACAGCGCTGAGTCAGCTGACAGGGGAGGCCGAAGGGGTACATGTGACTTCGTGAAGTGGCCCAAGTGTCCCCTCACGCTCCTAGACGCGACTGCCTGATGGGGCCCCACTTATCTTTCAACGCGTGCCACTTAAACTCTAGCACATGTCTGAGCAGAGAAGACTTGGTCTTGTCTTTCTGGGCCTGTCTTGAAGATTCCAGTGTAGTAGTCTCTTCATTTCGAGAAGAATCGATCCATAATCTTTCCCCTGGTGAACTCGCTCTGAGAGTAGCTTTCTCTCAAGATGCCTGCGGCCTCGGCGTCAGGTATGTCTTCTGTTGAACCAGACCTTGTCATGACATTTGGGTACTGACCATCCATCTGACCGTCTCAGGCCGTCGAGAAAATGATATTAATACCATCAAGATCCTGATCGCCACAGATAACCACGTCGGTTATGAGGAGCGCGATCCCATCCGTAAGGATGATAGCTGGAAGACGTTCGACGAGATCCTCCAGATCGCCGTGAAGAGAGAGGTACGTGCTTGCTCTATGCCACCTCATCCGCTTGCTGCTGAGTCTCACTGCCCCCCCCCCCGGGTCTAGGTCGATATGGTTCTGCTTGGCGGTGATCTCTTCCATGAGAACAGACCGTCTCGCAAGTCCATGTACCAGGTGATGCGGTCACTACGCAAGCACTGCCTGGGCGACAGACCTTGCCAGTTGGAGTTCCTCAGCGACGCCAACGAGGTCTTCGAGGGAGCCTTCCCTCACGTCAACTATGAGGACCCAGACATCAACATCTCCCTGCCAGTCTTCTCGATCCACGGAAATCACGATGACCCCGGTGGTGACGGCCACTACTGCTCCTTGGACCTGTTGCAGGTTGCCGGCCTGGTCAACTACTTCGGTCGCGTTCCGGAGGCTGACAATATTCATGTCAAACCGGTGCTACTCCAGAAGGGGGACACCAAGTTGGCTTTGTACGGACTCAGTAACGTACGGGATGAGCGACTTTTCCGCACTTTCCGGGACAAGAAGGTGACGTTTTACAAACCACCCGAGGATGCTGGCGATTTTTTCAACCTCTTGACTGTTCACCAAAATCACACCCCTCATACGAGGACGAGTTTTCTGCCGGAGCATGTCCTGCCAAATTGGATGAACCTCGTCGTATGGGGCCACGAGCATGACTGCCAGATTGAGCCGATGCAGAACCCTGAGACGGGGTTTTTTGTCATGCAGCCGGGATCGTCCGTCGCGACATCTCTCATACCTGGAGAGGCCGAGACCAAGCAGGTTGCCATCGTCAAGATCACTGGCGATTCCTTCCAGTCCGAAGCAGTACCTCTCAAGACCGTTCGTCCTTTCCTTCACAGGGAGATCATCCTGAAGAGCGACCCGACCTTCAAGAAGCTGCAGTTTGAGAAGGACAGCCGGCAACCCGTGACGGAGAAGCTGATTGAGGTTGTTCACGAGCTGATCGAAGAGGCAAATGCGGGCTGGCTCGGCATGCAGGACGACCCAGGCAGTATCAAGAAGGAGGATCGGCCGTTACCACTCATCCGCCTCAAGGTGGAATATAGCGCCGACGAGGGCGGCACGTTCGATGTCGAGAACCCACAGCGCTTTTCCAACCGCTTCGTGGGGCAGGTCGCAAACGTCAACGACGTGGTGTCGTTCTACCAGAAGAAATCGAACCCGAGTGAGTCACTGCCGTCCCGCAATGACAGGGTGTGGATGTGGCTAAAGGGGATTAGAACGCGAAAAAGACGAGCAAGCGCTGCCGAAAGCAATCCAGGACGCCATCGAGAACGAAGATATTATCAGAATCGACGTGCTCGTGCGGGAGTTCCTCCAGAACAGCTCCCTCAAGGTCCTGCCGCAGAACCACTTTGAAGATGCCGTCCTTGAGTACATCGACAAGGGAAGCAAGGATGCTGTGGATGATTTCGTCAACGAGACGCTTGCCAAGTCCCTGGACTACCTGGTCAAGATGGACGACACTCAGCTGAACAAAGACTTGGAGGCCATCATCGAACGGTGCAAGGAGACACTTCAGAAGCGATGGGCCGACTCGTCAGGTGGGAAGTGGACGCAGAAGAGGAGGCTCAAACCCCGACCACGGAACTACGACTCTGATGTTGATGGGCCTTGGGATGACCCAGACAAACCTGACAGATGGGAGATGATCAAACAACAACCATCAGGCGCGCAGGAAAAGCGACCACCGCGCAGGCGCAGCACTGGTGACGAGGATGTCGACATGGACGACGGCATGTTTGTGGGTGGTGCTTCGGATGAGGATCCCTTTGACGAGCCGCCGCCGCCGCCGCCGCCGCCGCCGAAGCCTGTCGCCAAGAGGGGTGCTGCGACCAAAGGTGGTCGAGGAGGGGCCGCAAAGAAGGCGCCTGCTTCCAAAAAAGTACCTGCCACCCGTGGCCGGCCAAAGACGAAGGCAGGCTTCGTGGTGGACAGCGATGAAGAAGAGGAAGCGGAAGAGGCACACGTTGACTCCATGTCGGTGGACGCCTTCGAAGACGAGGAGGAGGAGGAGGACCCTCCAGCGCCGCCCCCCAAGCGCGGATCACGAGCCACCAAGGCCACGACGACTCGGACAACGGCTTCGCGCGCGAGCAAGGCAGCTGTCCCCACCCGGACGAGACAGTCTACTCTTAACTTTTCGCAGTCACAGAGACCTAGTTCGCGCGTCAACTCTACCCAGAAGGCTCTCACGATTAGTGATGATGAGATCGATGATGACGACGACGATGCCTTTGAGCCGGTCGAGCCCACCAGGAGTAGGAGACGGTAATTTTTTTTTTTTTTTTTGAAAAAAAGGGCACATGCTAGCGCCAGGGGGCCCCCGAAGACGTGTACATATGCCGCGATCATATGAAGGAATGTTTGGAGGTCTCTGGGCCCAGGAGAGCGTCGTCACGGTCAGCGAGGACGCCCTATGCCTCTGCACGGAGGAGTTTTGGGAGTTGGGTGTGACGGCATTAGACCTTATGAATTTGGTCAATTCATCGTCATAGCTACGTCGCTCTGTGATTAACAATTATACCACGAGCTCAAAGCATACAAATTTTGTGCATAACTGTGATGAGCATACATCCTTCCATGTACACACACACACACACACACACACACACCACACCCACCTGATTGAAATGATTAGGGGTAGGGATTCAAGAACCATTGAATGCAAATGGTCCAGTGACCCTAACCCTGTCGGTTCCACGGCAGTTGCACTTACGCCGCGGCTAGCGTCGCATTTCCCCGTCGCAGCCTCGAGCTACGTACTATTTCACATATCGAGCGCGACCACAAAGTTTCCAACCCTCCCCTCTATCAATTCCATCGCGAGAACCCCATCCACTCTTTACCAACCATGGCGTCGCAACCCCCCCAAGAACCAGCAGCCAAGCAGGCGGAGGCGGCGCAAACAGAGAACCCAGAACAACAAGCCGCCGCTGCTGAGGAGGAGGCGAGGTACGCGCCTCTGGTCGACCCACGCCTGCCGACTCGCAAGGACACCTCGTTAAAGGAGTTCCTGTCCAAGATCGATGACTATGCGCCCATCGTACGTGTCTCCTCTTTCTCCATGCCTCCCCTTCCCTTGGTGGAATTCTCCGTCTTCTTCTCTCCTCTTCGCTACTCCCGTCCCCATTCTGGCGAGACGATGACAGATGATGATGGGCACGGCTGACTGACTGACACCTGAGCCTCATGCTGCCCGCGCATCTCCAGATCCCCGAGGGCGTGACCAACTACTACATGACCAAAGCCGGCCTCCCACCCCCACCCCAGACCGACCCCCGGCTAGCCCACCTCCTCGCCCTCGCCACGCAAAAGTTCGTCGCCGACATCGCCGCCGACGCCTACCAGTACAGCCGCATCCGCGCGTCCAACTCGTCGGCCGCCAACAACCCGATGGGCAATCTGGGTGCAGCGGCGGGGATCCCGATTCCAGGCCAGGCGGGCGGCGCACCTGGGATGGCGGGCGCGGGCGGGGCGGGCGGCAAAGCTTCGCAGGGTGGTGCGGCGGGACAGGCGCTTCTGGGTATCCAGCGGCCCGGGTATGGTGGTGGCGGCCAGGGCGGGAGCCAGAACCGGACGGTTCTTACGATGGAGGATCTAGGCATGGCAGTTGGGGAGTATGGTGTGAATGTTAAGAGAAGTGAGTTCTATCGGTAGAGAGGGAGAGAGCGGGTGGTGAGGATGCGTTTATGATGGGTGATGCTGAGGGCTCCTGGCGGCCTGGACCACCTGTCGACCGTCTTTCGTTTTCTGGGTGCGTTGGGCCGTGGTCAAGATACTAGGCAAACGGCCTACTTACTACACGGGACAAGTTGATTTCATTGGGCGTTTATTTTTTTATTTTTTATTTTTTTACTTTTTTTTTTTTTTTTTGGGCTGGACAAGGGACGGGCGTTAGGGGACAAGGTCTACTTCACATGGATAAACGAACAAGGCGCATACTGTCATAATCATAGTTCAGAGCCTCATCTCACCAATAAGGTGTGCAATAGACGAGGGTGACATCTATCGAGGGCGATTCCTCCCGTGCCGCCGAAGCGACGATTCCCACTGTCCCACTGCAGCATCGCGGTATTCCAATGTGTTGTAGACATTCCTTCATCTCCGATGTACGCAGCAGCTCTGTTGTTGAGCCTTCTGCAGAGTACCCGACCATAGGGGCATTCCCCCAACCATCTAGAGGTGACCATCTAGAACTTCCTCAAAAGTCCTTCATGGCAGGACCATGCCAGCCCTTTCTGTTTCCAGCCAGCCAACCAGACCAGCCTTGGTAGAAACAAGTGTAGAGTCGTGCTCTCATCGTCGTCCTCCATGCTCCTATAAAACCGCGCGCAGCACCAGCCACTCCCTTATTTATCGTAGATGAACGGTTTCCGCGTCCTGCATCAGATTGTCAGCCAGAATGACCGCCCAGCCAGTGTTCTCCAAGGTCTGGAGCGCCAACATACGTAGAGAACTCTCCCAGCTTGTGCCCGACCATATCCTCGGTGATAGTCACAGAGTTATAGACCTTCCCGTTGTACACCTCGAATGTCAGCCCGACGAAGCTGGGCAGGACGGTGGCGCCACGGGCCTGTGTCCGGATGGGCGGATTGTATTGGCCCTCCTTGGGGCGGACGAGGGGTAGCCTGTTATGATGGTTCGAATTGTTTCTCATGTCAGCCGTTTCCATCTTCACGTGTTCTATGTCTGGGCTCGGTTCAGGGTGGGAAATTCAGGAGGAGGCGGAGGTGGAGGAGGGCATACGGGACGATGTTTGGGCCTGCGTTAAGAATAGTCGCGTTAGCATACGGTCCAGTCCTCTGACAAAAGAAGGGAGGGGGGGTGCGAGGGAAGAAGATGAGAAAGGCTCGGTACCTTTCCAGATCGATCGTCGCCCCAGTAATGCCCTCGTTGCCTTCATATTGGCTGTATTGGGGGGGGGGGGGGCAAAGACTTTGAAGTTGAGGGTTCATCAAAAAGTGGTTTTATTTTTTGGTGTTGAGGCGCAAGCCAAGACAACTGCCGGCAGAGGTGGTGTGTGCACGGACCACCCACCCTTGACGACCCCAACTCTCCTCCCATGTGGTTACTGCACTGTCGTCATCCTCTGCCCTAGATCTACCTGCCACGGCTTCGTACCTGAATGCCTGCGTATCTAGATCAAGGCAGGATAGGGAAAGACAGACTCAACCATTCTCACTCATGTAGTACTTCACAACCCGGAAAAAAAGAGATCATGTCATGCATGTTACAGGAACTCAAACCCAAATAAGGCCCTCCAAGGACAAGAAGAGAAGAAGAAGGCCCCCAATGCGCCATGCAGTCAATCAACCAAGGCATCAACGTGAAGCTGCCCCTCAAGAGAAGAAGACATGCAGAGGCTTTGGCATTCTATGTTGAGGGGGAAATAAGCTCGACATGGTAGCACATCTCCAGACGACTGACAAACGACAAATCATCGTCAAGCCACCATCATGATCGACCTACAATGCCATCATCACGCCCTCTTTGCTCAAGCAGCTTGTTGGTGAATGTGCCTTGTGGGTATAGATATGTCGAGGGTCATGAAACCTCTTCATAATACTTATCAAGGGCCTCGTTTGCCATGATGATCCGATAAACTATGCAATGCTAGGCAAGACACCCCATCTGACGAGAGTGTTTCTTCAACAATCTCTGTGTCACTCAACAGCGAAGACACTTGGTGGGAGCACCTTTGAGAAGTCCTCAATCTCGTATTTTATGATATCTTCTGGAGGATGAGACAATCTGTTACACAATCACTCCTTTACTGTGACCATGGCATGCATGGCACTTCAGACATAGTCATGCCCCCCCCCCCCCCCCCCTCCCAAAAACAAGCTGCAGGTTTCTCAGCCAGCCACAACAGCCTTTCATCTCGGGTTTATATACTTTTTCACGGGTGAATCAATAGTGGCAGAGACGTGCAGCCAGTCCCAGTCTTTTCACGAGGAACAGCCCCCAATTAATATCCACAGCCCTTCCATCGTGTATCCCCAGCCTCCAGCCCATCCTTTTTTATTTCTTTTCTTGTTCTTTCTTCTTGATTCTGCAATGGACTGATCAGAATTCCGTCTGCTCAGGAAATATACGTCTTCTCCCTCTCACATCAGCACCGGAACGGCCGGCCCCATCTACCCCGAGACCATTGGCAAAAAAAGCAACGTCCAACCTCTGAAGGAGGGGAAAACGCGGAAGGGTGGGACTTGAGCGGGGGATGACTACAACGGAATAAATAGTATGCATACTATCGTCGCTCCCGCTCATCCGAAGACAAGAGAACCTGACCTGAGATGAGGAGACAACGTGACCTAATGACGAATTATATGTATATTTTCCCCTCTTTTTCTTCTTCTTCTTCTTCTTTCTAAATCCCCCACAATTGTTCACAGGAAGAAACTAGGTACTGCAATGCAACAATGGGTTGGTCAGCACTACTAAACAAGCAAATTCTACAAGGTTTTTCTTCCTCTCCATGCGGTCCAACTCCCCTCCCTGCCATTCTCTTCCTTCCCGCCCCCCCCCCCCCCCCCCCGCCCCCCGGCCCCCCGGGGGTCCAAACTACATACAGACTAATCGAGTGCGGGTAGCTATAATCCGTGAGTACGATGACATCAAGGAAGGAGGGGAAAATTAAAATAATAAAATAAAAAACATAAAAGGAGAGTTACTTTCTCGGCTGCCAGGGGTGAAATAGGACGGGTCTGGCTTGGGAAGGTGAACGAGGTGAACAAAGGACTCATGCCGGGAACTCAATATAGTTGAGTAATACATATAAGATGGTCATATAGTCTAGAGCAAGATGAACTACGTGAGATTCTGCCTAATTCTCTGACCAGCCGTCTACAGGTTCATAAGTAACAGACTGCTTCCCCCTTCATCGTCTTTCTCCCTCGAGGCCCTCCTCCCTCAAGGTTCTGTGACTGAGTGGCCAGAGACCAAAACACACGTCAAGATGAGGACCCCTTCTGTGCTCCCTCTGGCCATGAGCCTCCTCCTGCTTACACCCACCACAGCCCAGTCCAACAACACCTCTGTCCCAGTCATTGACCTGGGCTACGCCAAATATGCCGGATACACCAACACAACCGCAGGCATCAACTACTACCGCGGCCTGTACTACGCCCAGCCGCCCACAGGCGCAAACAGGTGGCAGAAACCCCTCCCCATCGAGTCCTCGTCCAACTACACCGGACAGACCATCCAGGCCACCACACAAGGGCCGGCATGCATCCAGGGGTACCCGTCATGGGACTACGCAGCAGACCAAGACCCAGGCTCCTTCGCAGCCACGCCACAGGGCCAGAGCGAGAACTGCCTCACCGCCGACGTCCTGGTGCCCTCCACCCAGCAGAACATCACAGGCGGCCTGCCCGTGCTGGTCCAGATCCACGGCGGCGGCTACACCACCGGCAGCGCCACCAGCTACCCGGGCGACGCCCTCGTTCACGCCTCGGGCGGCGGGCTCATCTACGTCTCCATCCAGTACCGCCTGGGCATCTTCGGCTTCCTGGCCGGGCCCGAGGTCGCGCAGGACGGCGTGCAGAACGCGGGCCTCTACGACCAGCGCCTCGCCCTCGACTGGGTGCAGCGCCACATTGGCGCCTTTGGCGGCGACCCGGCCAAGGTCACCATCTGGGGCGGCTCCGCGGGCGGCGGCAGCGTCACCTACCAGCTCATGGCGGGCGGCGGGCTGGGCGTGCCGCCCTTCCGGGCCGCCATCGCCGAGTATCCCTGGTGGCAGCCCCTGCTGAATGAGAGCACGCAGGAGCTGCAGTACAGGCTCGCGCTCGACGCGGCCGGGTGTGCCGGGGTGGCCTGCCTGCGGGGCCTGAGCGAGGCCGACCTGACGAGGGTCGGGCAGGCGGATTTCAACGCTTCGTATCCTGGCGTGGGCGATGGCTACGGCACGTTCTGGTTTGGGCCCGTGGTGGACGGGGACTTCTTGCGTGACCTGCCTGATATTGCTTTTAAGAAGGGTGGGTTTCACAAGGTGCCGCTGCTGGTGGATCGTGAGGGGTATGAGGGGTATATTTTTTCCAATGCCAGCCAGACGAACCAGGTCGAAGAGACGACAGATGTGAGTACGGTCCTTTTTCCTCCCCCCCCCCCCCACACCCATATTCTCTGGGACAGGGATATTTTCGAAAGCTGACTCTGGGTGAACAACATGAAAAACAAAAGGCTGAATATCTCTTCCCCGGCGCCGGGCCTGCGTTCTTCTCGAGGCTCTATGAGTTATACCCACGATCAGCCTATAACTCGACACTCTTCCAGCGCCAAAGCTGGTTTGGTGACTTTATCATTGTCTGTGAGTAATTATGAAACAATTTCTGCCGACGATTTCGAAAGCACCCAGAAGAAAGAAATATCAAATGACATTTGAGAATTAATCAAATTCGTATCTCGTATTCTCTTCCACACAGGCCCGACATACCAGATGGCCACCTCGGCAGTAGACGAGAACAACAACTCCTCCGCCGTCTTCAAGTTAGTCTTCGATGCCGGGTCCCAAGTCCACGGCTCCACGACCCCTTTCCTGGCCAGCGAGTACATCAACTGGCCCGCGGCCAACAACCAGACCCTCGCGGCCATCATGTCGAGCTACTGGATCTCGTTCGCCTCCACCCTCGACCCGAACCCGCTGCGGACCGCCGACGCGCCGTACTGGCCCAGCTACATGAGCGGAGGGGCAGGCACGGCGGCGAACGGGGAGAGCGTGGGCTTTGAGGTGCTGGATATTACCTACGGCGGCATCAGCTCGACGGGCGATCCAGATGCGAGGGTGCAGTGTGAGTTCTTTTTGAATAAAGGGTATACGCTGAGGAATTAATCAGAGGACCTGGTGGTTGGCTTTGGTGATAATTATGATAAGAACTGTAATGGCAAAGAAGGAGAGTCGTAATCATTCAATGGTTTTTGGTTTTCAAGGAGTCGTTCCAGGTAACCAGCTCTGTAATTATTGAAAACCATCCAAATGGACATCATTAATGAACTAAATAAATAAATGAAAACCGCCTTTCAAACAGACTTGTATGTCCTGCACACTTTTGGTTGAATTACCACACTTGATTACTTCGCCATGAATACCACAGAATCATTTTCCTCCATCATGCTGCATTTCTTTTGTGGAAAGGAAATATGGATTACGCTTATCTGAGCAGAACATTACGCTGAAGCGTGACGCACCACTCGCACGGGAAGGTGAGCATCTTGCCCACCGCAACGCCACCATACTGGTCACCCATAACATATTTCTCCAGGAACCTCTCCAGCCGCTCAGGCTGGGGCAGGGTGCCTAGACCAACCATGTACATCGTGTTCGCCCCCCATCGCGTGAACTGCCACGGCCACGGGAAGTGCACAAACAGCCGGCGCAGGCCGTGGTCCGCCCACGGCTTGAAGCGCGAGCTGATGTCCAGGTACGCATACTGCAGTGCCTTGCCCTGCTCCGAGGTCATCTTCTTGCGAAATCGGGTCCCGGGCCGGCCGCCGTAGTGGTACTCCACCATGAAGATGCGCACGGTCAGGCGGGGCGGGTCGACGAGATCCTGCACGTCCTCGATAGACCGCTCCCAGTCGTAGTAGGCGGAATCCACGCGGGGATTGTACTCGTCGAACTCGGGAAAGACGATCTCCAGGAAGCGGAGGTGCTCTAGGCCGTCGCGGGGCATGACGTCGGTCAGGAAGATGGAGGCGGGATAACGAAAAGGAGTAGGAGTAGCTGCTGCAGTGGCAGCAGTGCCGGCAGCATCGGCAGCATCAGCAGAACCTCCTGCTCCCGTAGTCAGTGCTGGGTTGATGTGCTCTCCAAGGACGATAAAGCGGTTCTTGCCGAAGAAGACAGCCTGCGCCTGTCGGCGGAAGGCCTTGCTGACGAGAGAGAACGGCATTGGAGGCCTCCAGCAGTTACACCGCGGCGAGGACGTCGTGTATGCCGAGTGGTAACGCTCGCACAAGCATCCACGTGTCGCATAGCGGAAGCAGTGTCGAAAGTTGCAGGCGTAGTGGCCGTGTCGGATGTCGTGCCATGTGGCCTGGACCTGGAGGCTGTCGAGAAGGGCCCTGTCCATCTGCTGGGCGGGAGGGAGCGGCTGACCGTTGTCGTCGTTTTCACATTGACAATGTCGGTCCCGGAGGTGGTAGCCAACGCCCGGCTCCCAGTTGACCTCCTTCATCGGCGCGATGAGATCTGTGTACTCGAGGATGGAAAGACGTATTTCCATAGGAAGTGCCTGGAAGGGGAAATGCCCAGCTGGCTTGGGGGCCGGCTTGCGACCCATAGCCTGGAGGGCAGCATGTTCTGCGAGCTGCTGGAGCTGTGCATCTGGATGGCGGCCGAGGCGGAGGCTACAGACCGCCAGCGGCACTGTGAGCTGCCCCAGAAGCGAGTCCACGACGCGCTGGGCGGTGGACAGGTCTGCACAGTCGCACAAGAGGGCCAGGTCAAGCTGGTGAGGCTGGACATGGGCGCCGATGTATTGAGCCGTCTGGTGCCAGTCGTCGAGCCTCGCCTGGCCGTCGGCCGATGAAGCGTCCAGGGGATCGTCATAGGGGTGAACACCATTGGACAACCGGCCATCGGTGGCTCTAGAGCAGGCCCCATTGACGCACGAGGCGAGGTTCAGGTGGATGCGGAGGCCCTTGATGACTCGCAGGCTCGCAGGAGCAAGAGTGCGGATGGGCTGCAGGCCAGAAGTCTCATCATGATAGCGGATGTAGAAAGTGTTGGTCGAGTACGTGAGAGAGAGGACGTCGTCTTTGATTGCGCGGCAGGTGTAGAGGAGGTTTCGAGTCGGGCCCAGGTCAGGTAGACGGTGCTCCCAGTGACAAGTTGTCCGCTGTCCAGGCTCGAGGAGGAGGTTGTCATGATCCACAGCGACTCCAGCAAGGCGGTACACGCATTCACGGACCGAGCGGGGAAGGTCCAACAAAGAAAGGGGAGCCATGGCGGGGCAACAACACCAGTTGATGAACTGTTCAAAACGTAATCCGGCGAGGCCCAACTCAAGGCAGTTTCGAAGTCAGTGCTTGATAGTATGTCTTGGACCACGAAGCCCTCATGAATAGGAATGGTAGAGGAGTTTGTTGGTTTGAGACGAGACTCTGGTGGTCGCTACGTGTTGGGTTTCGCAAAGGGAAGAGAGGTAGGGCGGGCAGAGCAGGTTGAAGAGGGGTTGAGAGTGAATATTTTAAGTATTGTGTGATTCTGGGCTGTTTCGTGGTAATTGGTTCATGTTCGTCTGCTTACTTAAGTACCACTGCAGGTAGGGAAGTATTCAAGTACTCAAAGGGAATATTGAAGTACTCAAGTACCTAAGTACTCACTAAGTACAACGTTCCTTGTTATATAAAGAAGTATTGAAGGCGATTAGGGACAAAAACAAAAGTCCCTTTACACACTCAATCCCTTGACTAAAATTCTTTTAGACCAAGAGACTCTCCAAGCACTTTCATGGTGTTTAAGCATATTATTACTTGAAAAGTAATTGCCTGGTAAACAACATGAAAAGTATGGCCCACACTATAGTTATGCCATAGAAGGTGTCATGTCTTCTGTCTCTCTTTGTAATCACATTCTTGCTAGGCACGCAATTATCAGTTGATACTCTCTAAAAGATCTGTAATGAATTATCAAAGTCGTCTTATTGTTTGTTCAAGTATATAAATCAGCTCAACAGCTGTACGAATGTAGTGCGGTGATCAAAATGGTTATTGCTCTTACAGTTCTCTGAATTGCAATAGCTACTTCTACACATAGATGTATGTTCTGTGGGGGAAGATGTAAGGTACAACCAGTTCTGAGAGACTGGCGATTGTCTTTTTCCCCGACATGTTCACCCCCTAGCCTATATGGGTGCTGCCCCACCCCCCCCTCCCTCCTCTCTTTTTTCTTTCTCTTTTAGTTGTCCTTTTCATCATCACTTCTCCCTCACTTTCGAGTCTCGCCGTCTCTCCCCAGTGTCACGCTCTGTTAGGCGGTAAAACCACCATTCTAACATATCATACCCTACCTAATCACTTGGAGACGATGCACCCTTCACTCGGATCTCACTCTCATCATACCTCCACAAGCATGGTCTGGGAAAACAACGTATCTCCATTTCCTTGTCTATCTAGTCTCCAAGACTCACTCACCTCAAGCTGGGATCTCACCATCCATTAGTTCATGTCTTCCATGATAGACAGTCTCAACACCACTCGAATGGTCGTCCCTGCTCTGCCTAGAGAACTTGGATGACACACGTGCCACCCGCCCCGGCACACTCGAGATGGTGCTGCGGATCACCCAAGGCGCGTCGCTCTCCGAGTTGCCCCAGGTCGTAACGCTCACATCATCGTTGATACCATTGACCCTGCTCCTCCTCTTCCTCCTGACCAGGAGAATTACGCCCGTCACGACCAGCGCAGTGACCACAGCTGCCGACGTCGCGGCTCCAGCGATGACAGCCTTGCTCAAACCTTTGCCTGCCGCTGGTCGGCCACTCGGAGGACCTGCAGATAGGGATGGACTGAGTAGTGGGCGTGAATTTGTGGCCGTGGTTGAAATGGTCGTTGGGGCTTGTGATGCGGGACTGGATGAAGACGGCAATTCGCTTGATGAAGTAGTAGTAGTGGGCATAGCTGGACTGATTGACTGGCGCAATGTAATGGTTTCGCTCACAGTGGTGCTCGACATGGCTTTTGTTGAGGGCGAGGTGGATTTCGAGGACAGTGAGTCAGAGGCTGTCGGCGTGCTGGTTGAAATTGTCTGAGACGTTGGCCCCGCTGAGGAAGTAGTCGGGGGAGAAGTGCTTCGTGTGGTGCTGGTGCTTCCATCTCCACGTGCAGCTGAGGTACTGTGTGCTGGAGGAGGAGAAAATCGTGTCACGGAGGGGATGTTGGTTGTTGAGACTCCAGAGGGAACGTCAGGCACGTGGGACGTGCAAATGGGCTTCGAGTTCTGGTCGCCTGCATCGCGAGCCATGTAGATTTGTGTGTGGAAGTCACCCCCACAAAGCTTCAGGGAAATGCCACTGCAAGGGCTGTCGCAATTGCCGCCCAAAGTCTCCAACATCCAGCAGTTCTCGAGTGCCGTGCCACAGTAACCTGTTTGCTTTTGTCAGCGTGATTCAGGATATCAGCCAGAGGCAAGGATCTATCCCAGATAGAAACGAAAAGAAGAAGAAAAAGAAGAAGAAGAAAAGAAAAGAGAGAGAGAGAAACACCCCCCTCCCTGGATAACACCTACAAGTCGATGACGCCTCAAGGCCCATCATTGGGGACTCAATGCCTCTGCACACGGTCGCGCACAGGCTCACTGACATCTGAGGCTGCGAGCGCATGTGCTGATCTGTAAAGACATACTGAAGCGGGTCTTTGTGGATGTAGCAACCGATGAAGTGATAGTTTCCGACATCTGAGGGACTGGGCATCTCAGGCACTGTGGGGATTATGCCAGTATCCGGAGGGGCGACTGCCCTCTGCGTCATCGCGGGCCATGTACTTGGTATCGATAAGTTCGAGAAGTTGCGGAAGGCCGAGAAGGATATTGCCAGGAGCGGAGTCATCATTTTTGGACGTCGAGTAGTGGTGGTCGGAAGAAGGGTAAGATGCGTGCTAGAATGTGCCGACAGAACCTGGATTGGTGGCACCTCGATTGATTTTCTTCTATGAGGTTTTTTTTTCGTTCCTGAAGGGGCCTTCTGTTTTCAGGTGACCTGGAAGGTTACAGGGCTCCTCCGCTAGAGAGTTGAGAGGCTCGAAAGGTTGGTCCAACAAAAGCGAGAACAATTCGGTTTCCCAACATCAGAGCCCTCGTCGCTGTCGTATGATGGCGAAGCGGAGTTTTGACCTCCTCGTCACTGACAGGCTTGACTCAGAGGAGCGATTGTAAAAGAAAAGTGAATTGACTTCCCTGAGGGCAAATTAAAAGCAGGTCTCACAGAGGGAGTGTCACCTTTTCAAGAAAAGAGGCATGGATGAATAAAGCCCAGCTTGGTATCGATATGGACATGATTGATGCCAAAGAGTGTGCACTCTTTGGTGATGACCAAAGCACAACAACTATTTGATTAATCTCCAGAATGATACTCTTTTGTTCTTGTTCCATGTGAAATTGCTTCTTGTCTCTTGGCCCTGCTCAAATACAGAGTTGCACTTGATGTCAATGTTCCTGAGGTCCCCTTGCTTTTTTTCATTCTCAGCTACGATGACCTTCCTCCTTCATACATATCAGTTTTGTCAGAGTAATATTATGACAAATAATTGCATGTCTTGTTTGAACACCTTCTTGTTATAAAGGTATTGAGAAGGCTCGATGTCCGAATCAACGCTGATTAATTCACCCCACAGCTTTTCACCATGTTGAAGTCGAGCTGAGGGTTGAGATAACTACTACATACCTTAGTATGAGTGAGTGATGAAAGTTGTCCATAGCAGCCTCACATCTGCCATCAGCCTATTCTTTGATATTGAAAAAGAAGAACACGATGGCATTGCGATAGAGCCACTGTTCTGCCGAGCAAGCCACATGTGCAGCCACCTTGGCAGCATTCCCATAAAAAAATGGGATTGTGCAAAGGCAACGGTCGAACCTGTGGCAAAATCGCTCCCCAAATTTCGGTGTCTGAGCTCTTGGCCGTTCACCCAACCTGCACTGAAGCAGGATCCAACAACACCTACTTCAGGCCAAACACGGCCCGCGGCACCCCAAGTGCACAAAGATTTAAGTCTAATCCAGTCGCAAGAAAGTATATTCTGGCGAGGAATGTAGAACAGGCTGGCTGTGCAGCGCCAGTTCTTATTTTTCCCTGGCCATCTGTTGTTGCCGTTCCAAGGCTTTGTGTCAAGCTTGGCTCAAGATCCGAATACGTTGATACGACGTCAAATTAGGGCAGGAAACTATTCAAGTAAGGTTAGCGATTCAGGGGCACTCGGCGCGAAACATCAGATGAAGGCGTCAATCATTGCCAGCCCAAGTCGACATTCAAACGATGGTGGCTTTTCTTGTTTCGGCATCAACGTCTGATCCCAAACATGATCACCCGAAACTCGGCCACTGGTGTCGCGGTGTCTTCTGCAGCCGCCTTGAGCATGGATTTGTTTCGAGACCTCCGCTTTATCCGCATTTCCAAGCATTTGGACTGAATTCTTTTCGCGGGGTGGCAGTGCCAGCAGAAGCCATCGTCCATCTGTGATTACATCTCATCTCATGATCGGGTCGAGTTTCACGACAACCCTCAAGCCCCTCGTCCTAGTACGGGAGATGAGGCAGGACAGCGCATACCAGTGCTATGGAACCGAGCCCTCCACCATGTAATATAAATATCTATCTTTTCCTCCAAGATCTCATCATGATTTTTAGTCCATCCAACAACACATTCGCATTCTTGTACATTGATAACTTTCTTCCCTTCGTAAATACTTAATTTTTCTTGCTTCACGGCTGCCGGACAGCAAACTTCACACACCCACACACACCCACCACATCAGTCAAAATGGTTTCCATCAAGTCTCTCTTCCTCGTAAGTCAAAAATAGTATGCCCTTTCTTATGCACACCAATCTCTTGTGTGAGCTCGGTTTTGCTGACAATGACTCCCAGAGCCTCGCCGTCCTCGGCGCCGTCTCGGCTGCTCCTCACCACCAAGGCAAGACTGCCGGTGGTGCCGGTGCCGGTGCCGCAGGTGGTCTCGCTGCTCTGCTGGGCGGTGCCGCTGGAGCTGGAGCGGGCGCCGACGCGGCCACGGGTGCTGATACGGCCACGGGTGCTACTGGTAAGTCAGGCCATGTGCTTTCCTCCCCCGGCGAAGAGACAGAGAGAAACAGCTCACTCACTATGGCGGTCTAGGTACCGGTGCTGCGGCTGCTGATACTGGTGCTGGTGCTGGTGGCCTTGGTGGCCTTGCTGCCCTCCTTGGCGGTGCTGCTTAAACGACCTCCAGCTACGACGGAGTCTCACGATCGGAGGATGGTATTATTTGGACGGCATATATTGTTACCTCCCATAGATCACACCTTACGACCTGGTCGCACAGTACGGTGTATAATGCAACTTTTCTTCGATTTATTACGTTAGCTACAAGCTACCGATTGTCTTTGGTGTAAATCCGCCGTGTTGAAGTCTTTGTGGCTCAATAGACCGTTGAAATGTAGAATATCGTATTGTCAGGATACCATCAGTATAACTGAAATCCCAGGCTGGCACTGGGGAAAGGGGTATTACGCGAAGAAGAAAAAATGATGTTAAAAGCAAAAGCCATTGGAACCTGCGAAGATGAATGACTTAGTCCTCGCCGTCCCCCGTAGTACTAGCATCGCGAATGGATTTTTTCTAGATCAAGTACAGTTATGATTTTAGTAGTTCCACAATTCCGAGTAACATAAGACTCTCCTCCTACCATTACCATGATAGCCTTGCTTTTGAATTATTCGGCTCAGTCACTGTGTCAGAACAGATATTAGTTAATCTCAAGCTACATTCTAGCAAGAAAAGAATCTAGAGAAAATGGTTGCCAATCAATGAGAACAATCCCTGGGCTGAGTAATGAATACTGTTTATTTCACTCATAGGAAAAGATCTTTGCAACTTTGAGGTGTAATGGCAATCTATAGATGTCGTGTATGTCCGCACCTTATCAACGCAAAGCAATGTCCTCACTCCCATCCTTGTCGATTGATGAGGCGGGTGGTGTGTGTGTGCCGGACACGGCCCCGGGCAGTAGCCTAGTCCTCGGACGGAGCTGCGAGGTCCAGCCAGACTCTTCATCATGGCGAAGGTAAATATCGCGGCGACGTTAGGGTAAAATAAGATAATGTCTGTCCAAAAGGCAAGGCGACAGACAAGGAATAACACAAGTCCATAGATAAATAAAGCCAACAGAAACCGCGAGGAATGCGCTGGCGAGTGGAGATGGGCAACGATTGCTAGGATAGCATAGATGACCGTGGCGGGGGCAGCCACTGGATGGGCAATCATGAGGACGAATATGGTACAGATAAGGAAGCAAGCAGGCAGACAAACGGGAGAGAGGCGGCAATGCCGCCGATCATGAAATTTTATGACCCTATCAATAAGCAGAACTCCCCGGCTGCGTCGAGAAGGAAGATGGTGATCTGAACTCAACCTGAATCAATTCAGACAACGCACCTGACAGAGAGAGAAAGCCATAAAGCCTCACGACGTTTTCTACCTCCCCACAATGACCCATCTTCCTACTTCTTCTTGCCTTGCTGCTTTTCGGCAGCCCTCTGGCTGTTCTGGGCCTTGCGAAGCTCTGCGCGAGCCTCACGGACGCAGTGGAAGCAACCACTCAAGGTGGAATGGAAGCCATGTTTGGGACACCTTTCAAAATGTCCCTTGGCCAGGCAGCGATGGAGGTTGCCATGGAGCTTGCAGAAAGGACTATGTAGATTGACATTGATGTCAGCATTGATTTGCTTTGCTGGGTCTCTTTAGATGATTCTGGCCAATGAACTTGAGAAGTTTCCATGGATCGAACAAGGCGGTGCACGCACCAGTTATGGGTCGGCAGCATCTTGGTTGATGGCTTGCTCTTCTGTTCAGTTCTTCCTGGACTTCTTGGTTGGAAGACGATATCTCTCTCAGTCGTGATGTTAGCTTTCCATCTGATACTTTAAGAAGACGTGAGATCTGGTAATGGATGGGCTCACTTTGGTGGATGGCCTGGTTGGCAATACGTATTTAGAGACTCTGTTGGCCAAAAACCTTCTTTTCTTGTCAATGTTAGTATGGGCAACGAAAGGTGTCTGGAGTATTAACATACCAGTGGGGTTGAAGGGCTGAGGGGTTGAGGTTTCTGCTGTGATCCTGAGAATTCTGGTTGGGTATCAGGATGAGAACTGCTTTGTCTGGTTCTGATTTTCAGCGCATTACAAAGATCAAGAAATTGTCAGAAACCTGAGCAGTCATTAAATACCTGTCGATATACGCTAATGGATCGCTATTTCGAGAAGCCTCTACTCCTATTAGCACAGATCATTGGCATAATTAATTACAATAGTTGGATGTAGAAACAAACAATAGATGGCCCTTCACTTGTGACTCAGGCTGTTGAATCAATGCGACTTGATATCAATGTGAATGCGAATGGTATCTATATATGGGACGAAATAGAGAGGCAGCAGTGTGCTAGTACAACTTTTTGTTTTCAAGTCAATCTTGAACGAAGCTTTTAGTAATTATTCTGCATAAAGTTGAAGGTGTGAGATCCAAGCCTCCATGCAAGATCGTAAAGTCCTACTTGGCATGAAAGAGCTGGTTTCCCTGCATCTAAGTAATTGCCCAAATAAAGACTCGTGGCCATCACACTTGGTTCACTTGGTATATCCTTTGCAACACATCTCAGGAGGTTGGCATTGGGCAATTACATATGGCCGGCCTACTCTGAGCTCTCTCTAAAGGACCTCTGTAGTAATCTCCAGAGCTTCAAGAAATTACATATGTCACAGTTCAGAGAGGCTGGTCGTACTTTTCTCAAGTTGTTTATGGAGTTTCAGTTTGTATTCATCCTGACCCAGTCAGTCTATCATCACACATGCTAAATCCAGCCTGCGAAGAACAAAACCTGCCAAAACGCCTTTTCCCTTTACCCAGCCAGGCCCATGAGAATGCCCTGCCAAAACAGTGGTACTTTCTCACCTAGCCAGCAGCGCAGCAGCAGTAGCAGCAGCAGCAGCATCATCATGATGGTCACGGCCGCACTCATCATGAATCAATAAGATCTTATCACCCGCCTCATCATCGTAAACAACAAGGTGCCTTGCAGCAGCACCCAGAGCCTGGTTCAAAGGGTGAATCCTGATCGGCCAAGGCCAAGCCCTCAGCTGCCCCACGGCCTGGTTGACCAACATCCTGAGCGCGCGCTGCACCTGGTCCTCCTCCTCATCGGCAGCGGCAGCAGCAGCGGCACTGCCCGAGTCCGTCCACGGACCCATGACCGAGATATACACGACCACTTTCTCGAAGCCCGCCGAAACCGCCGCCTGGACCATACCGCCCAGGGCGCGCAGGGGGTAGTCAGCGGGCGTGGGCGCGTCGTCGGGAGCGGTCTCGTCCTGCTGGTTCCGTACAGCCGGACGGCGGCCGAGGGCTTGGGCCCGTTCGAAGGAGGCGATGCCCTTGTCGAACGTCCAGTTGTGGTTGAGGAAGGCCGAGGGGGTGGGCGCGTGCGTGCACTCCTTGACCTGGCAGTAGAGAAGCTCCCTAGGCGGCTCTGGGAAGATGTGCTGGGTCGTCGAGTTCTCACGCTTGTACCGCTCGCACTGGAAGTTGTGGTCCGAGTACAGGAGGTCGTCTTCTAGCTGCTTGATCAGGAGTCTGTCCCTGGCCAGGTGGTCAGTGAGATCGGCCAGGGCATCGGTATCTGGCTCGAGGAGGGCGAGGAACTTGTCATTGCGGGCAGCTTCAGCAGTGGGCGTACTCGGTTGAGCATCAGAAGCAGGAGGGTAGGATCCCACAACTGCGAGGGTGACTGATGGTGTGTCGGCAGTTTGCTCGGTTTGTAGAGCCTCACCACCCACCCGGCCTGCCTTCACCTCGTTGCTGCCCACGGAGATGGCCATGACGATGTCCGGCATCGAGGTACAGCTAGGAAGATACTAAGTATTACTACTTCCCAGGTCGAGTGTTGATTAGGTGGGCTTTTTGCGTTTAGTGTTGGAGGCTTGATCGAGGCAAAAATCGAATTACATTTGCGAGTAGAGTTAAGTTATGTAGTAGGTGGTTTAGAGGGGGAGGGGGGTTTCCTTTGTTGAGGCAGAACACTTAACTGTTGACAGGTAATAATTTACAAGAGCATTGTATCCCACAGCCAAGGCTGCTTCCTTTATAGATGAAACGACCTCTCTGCTACCCAAAGAACCAGGGCCATGTCTCTCTTTGCAACAGTGAAGGGTCTTTGTTGTCTGCTGAAGACCGCTATTGAATGACAACTTTGAGTAGAGAAGCCATCTCGAGAATGTCCTTGGCAGTATCGGCTGTCGGTCCGGTGAATAAAGCATGAACACTCCCATTAGGAAAAACAAGGCTGTAGTCTCTTGATAATAGACCCATTGTTCTGCAAAGAGCCAGGCTCCCAGGGCTGAGATGTTGCACATCTGAGAGGGTTGAACAGGCACAGCTAGGGACGAGGGACAGAATTCACATATGGATCAACCTCGAGATCGTAGTTGACTTAAGTTGTTTGTGTGTGCTATGGTCCTGTTGCGTAAATGCTTGCTTGCTGCTAATGACTATTATCCGATATCCGAAATCATTTGCCACCTTTGACCCATCCATCCAGAACCGTTCCATCCTTTCGCCCCAACAGACTCCCCCACTCGAACCATTGCCACCAATTACCCATCAAGCTCATCACACCGTAGATGGCAAGTATGGACCTCACCCCGTCCACGCAAATAGTCTTTTGGTTTCACCTGATCTCGCCGTTCATGTAACCCATCCCGTCATGACGGAATACCCATACCGACAGAGCCATAGGTAACGCGCCCTCCCAAGTCAAAATCTCTCTGAAATTCTCCTCCATCCTTACATCTCCCTATGCCTCCTTATCTCGCCATCCTTCACCTCAAGTTCCCGACAATGAAACTCAAAAGTACCCACGCATTGGCCACTCGCCCCGTGTCTTGGTCTCCGCCGGGTGAATGTCCACCTTTTGATTATCCTAAGCTCAGCTGGCCTTCAATCGAGTATGCCATCTGGTCATATTGCCGTCTCGGCACTCAAAAGTAGGCATATAGCACGGTAAAACGGGAGCCTCCGATCACCTAGGCGCCAGAGCGGGCAAAAAAAAAAAAAAAAAAAAAAAGAACAAAAAAAAAAAAAAAAAAAAAAAAAAAAAAAAGAGAACAAAAAACAACAGGAAAAAAAGAAAAAAACCAGCTCGTCATCTCAAGTTGTGCTTCAATTGCAGCAGCAAGATCCATTAAAATGGTAAACGAAAGTCGTAGGAATAGTACACGGGGACAGCTTCCAAGAAACAAAAAAGAAAAACTATGTCATTGGAGGGCAGTGACCGATTTGAAAGGTCCATTGTCTCGTTGCTGTGGCAAGCCTAAGTATGTCTTGAGGGAAGGGAATGGGGTGTTGATCTGCTAGTGATACATGAGCTTCAGGTAAGTGAAGGCTCAGTTTCCCGAGTTCTGCGAACCCCAGAATTGGGACAAGAGCCCAGCGTCCGTCGTGTTGTGTAGGGGTCCTGTCGAAACCACATGGCGTATCGGAGGGGGCGGGGGAGAGAGGCAGCAAGTTCTTGTCGAAATTGAATTAGGTGTTTGCTAGAGCCAGGGGTCATTGACTCCGATCCCTGAGGAGTAATCTAGAGGGGCCATCTAGACGTGTCGTCATAACGAGGCGTTACTGTCATTGGGGCATGCTTTGACGGTCATCTCTGCCGGGTATGCGTCTATGAGGGTGGCTGAAAAAAAAAGAGATGAACCGTGGGTATCCAACCCTTCTTCAAGAAAGAGTCTGCATCCTGATCCTGTCAAGCTTACTCGGCCATGCCCCATGGGAGTGTGTGTGTCGTACGGCATAAAGTGGTCGCCCATGTGAGAGGTCTGCTGTGAAGAAAAGTGTCCCGATCGACTTTTCGATTTCGAGGTCCGTCTTGCCGTTTGTTCCTCTTCTTTTTTTCTCGATGCTTTTTTTTTGTGTTGTTTTGTGTTTTGTTTTTTGTTCTCTCATGTTTCTTTTTGGTGCGTTGGATGCATCCTGTCGTCAGATCGTTTGTGATTGGCATCAAATATGATATCGCCATGTGCCAGACGTCAAGATGCGTGCTGAACTAATCACTGTAAGCCGTGTGTGTGCCGGTGGTATTAGATCGCTCAGGCAAAAATGTTCCTCCTTGCTTGGTGCGAGTGATGAGTGAAATAGCAAGACCGAAGAGTCCGCAGCCAGAACTGTCGCGCGCGCGAGAAAAAAAAAAATAGAAACGGAAAAAATAAAAATCCACCGCAGATGATAATGAGCCCGGAAGAGAAGAAAAACATGCGCCGTAAAAACGAAGAGATGATCGTTGCATGATGCTAGCAAGGGTATCGGTCGTCTCTCATCTCTCTTTCTCTCTCAGATTATCTGAGTGATAATCCGACCCTAGTGGGAGTAGAGGCTGCTGCTCCCGCCGCTGCCATTGAAGTTCTCAGACGAGTCTGCGCGAGACCCGGTCAGCAAATCCGAGTACGACTCCGAGGACGTCAAGTTTGACGAACCGCTTCCTCTCTGTGCGTGACCGTTCACACGACGACCGCCAAAACCGCCCGAGGTCTCCCAACCCGTCTCGGGGCCCCTGGGTTGACGCTCTGGAGCGTTGCGAGCACTGAGGCCATTAACCCCAGGTCGCTGGCTACCGATAGCGCCAGGGTTCTCCCGGGGACGGCTCGTGTCGTAGGGGCCTTCAGCCACGCTCAACGAGCTCAGGGTGTTGGTAACACCAGCCAGACTGAGATCTGAGGCGCGGTGGTTGAGGCTGCTGCCAGGAGTGGTCGGAGTCGTGGTCATGCCCGGGAAGGCACCGGAGAGGTCGGGCCGCGATGACAGACCCATCTCGTTGAGCCGGAGGGATGAGGTCGGGTAGGCCGAGTCCCTTGGGCTGGGGGTCCTGGCCTGCATCACGGGCCGTCCGAGCTCCGCCATGCTCCGAATAGTTCGAAGGTTCGAGGCGTTGTTCAGTCCGTCAGGGCTGCCGTCGGGAAGCTCGAGGGCGGGGTTTCCATGTCGGCTGATGGTGCCGTATCCGTTAGAGCTCGACGTCCGTTGCTCGCCAAAGTCGATGGTGGCCGCGCGCGCCAGACTTTTGCTGTTGCCAGGGTACTGGAGCTGCTCAACGGCAGACACGGGCGTGTGGCTCGTGTTGATCGCCAGGCCCGGCGGGGCCATACCCTCCTTCCAGACGATCGTGCACCGGTTCTCGTTGCTGCCAAAGGATTCGTGGTGTAGACCCAGATTGTGGGCCAGGACGTGAATCAGACGGCGCTCTTCAGGGGTATTGGAAGCCTCAAAGGGAAGATATTCGCGTATGGTATGGTCCTCTTTGTACTTCCGAAGCTGCACGTAAATCTCCAGCGTTCTCTCATCGTTCAGGTCAGGCATCTCCTCTGTGCAGACGAACCAGTATTAGTTTAGGTGACATCTGGGAGGATCTAGGAGGGGAAAGAGAAAAAAAAAAGGAGGGGGGGGGGGGGGGGGGGGAGGGGAGGGGGGGGGGGGGGGGGGGGGGGGGGGGGGGGGGGGTTTCTCTCTCTCTCTTTGGTTACGCCAGGCTAGGAATCTGGGTCGGGCCAGAGCCCAGCAGCGCGGCCTAGGCTCAGGGCTGACATACTACTGCAGAGAAGGAGAGAGAAGAAAGTAAAAAGAAAGAAAAAAAAAAAGAAACAGGGGACGGGTAGGACAGGGTATGCGACAAATTGAGAAGCGAAAAAATGGGGGCGGTGGATGAGGATTACTGGGCGCTGCCGACCATGATTGGATACGTACCTGGCGCAATAGCCGTTGCATCGCTTGCAGGACTTCACAGCACTTGTGAGCTCCTTGCCACGGCCCTGCTCGACAAGGACAAACTTCCACCGCTCGTCCAGAACTTTCTTGACGCGCTCCGGGACGTTGATGATTTGTGATGTCGGGATGGCGTCGTAGTTTTTTGAGATGTAGCGGTCGTACAACTTGTCCCACCAGAAGCAGTCTGGGATCTTGCGGTAGTCTTCCAGTTTGGGGATGTCAGCTTTGTGTTTGACGGTGCATTTGCCGCGCAGCGTGTTCAGAGGGCTGATGTCGGAATGCATCGTCGCGTACAACTGCCGCGTGTCCTGGGTCTTGCGGGCAATGTCCTTGGGCCGATAGAACCAGTTGACTCGTATTGAGTCCACTGGGTTGGATGAATTATTATTCTTGTGCAGAAATTCCATGATCCGGCCAATGTAGTACGGCTCCCCAGGTGGTTCACACACCAGGTAGACATGATCTGTGAGAATGCATCAGCGAAAATTCATGTTTTCAAAAGGGCGCAGAAATGGTGTGTGCCCGTGCGGTTCTTGAGCGTGAAGGACAAGGGGAAAGGAGAAGAAGAAGAGGAAGGAGGAGGAGGGAGAAAAGAGTTAGATTGGAGGGGGGGGGGGGAGAGTAAAAAGAACAATTGAGACAAGAGACTGACCGTTCACTGCCAAGACAGTGCCATCGTCGGCTGTCAGTGTGTTATCTTTGGGGCGAGCCTTGGTATCGTCGAAGCTCATCATGTTGGTCTCTCCATAGCCGGTGGCGCGGCCCAGGGCCTTCCGCATGGTGCTGTTTGACGATGCAGATTTGTTGTTGTGCGCAGCCGAGCCGCCATGCGTGTGGTTTGCGTTGGCAGAGCTGGATTGCGTGCCTGCCTTGCGCTTCTTAGAGGCTGGCTGCGTGGTAGTGGTAGAGTGGGCAGCAGATGACGAGGATGGTGCCGCAGCAGCGGCAGCATGATGGTCGTGGTGGTTGTTGTGGTTGTGCTGTTGCTGGTGGTGCTGGTGCTGGTGCTGGGGCTCCTTGGCGGAGGGGGCAGATTTTACATTCTCGGTGGTGGGAAGGGGTTTGCGAGTTGACGATGCAGTCGGGCGCGGCGCTGCGTCATTCGACCCACTGGACGAATTTGGCTGGCGTTGCCCCTTCTTGGGGTCGCCGTCGTCCTTACGCTCGGGATACATTTCGAAATCCATCGTCTCGACATCCTTGTCCTCGGCGTAGTTGGGCCGAGCTCTGCCAGTCCTGTTGCGTGAACGGGTGCCATACGGCGATGGACCAGTACCAGCGCCGTCCTTGGCTTCTGGCGGGTTCGAGAGGGAAGAAGACGACAATGACTTGGCCATGGGCTGCGACGTGGCGGCACCTCTGCCAGGCGCCATCGTGTCGACGTCGGCCTTATTCGCCGGCAGACCGTTGGTGGAGGATGGGGATGGATTTCTGGGTTGCAGGTTTGGGGTGGATGTCTGAGATATGTCCTTGGAGGAAGCAGCAGTGGTGAGTGGAGGAAGAGACGGGCTGTCTGTGCTGCTGCTAGCAGCGGCTGGTTGAGATTTAGGAGCCATGGCGTGTGTGTGACTGCGGACTGCGGACGGCGGACGCCGTGGTCCTTTGGGGTGGTAGGGGGGTAAGAGAAGGGGGGGGGGGACAGAACGTAGGAAGGAAAACGAAAGCAAGGCGCCGACCCTGTGCAGTGTGGTCGGCGCCGCGAAAAAAGATGGACGGCACGGAGGAGGCCACAAGAGGAAATCAGGAAATCAGGGACAGGATATAGGTGAACCTGGCAAGATGATGGACAAGACGAGTTTCGTAGGGCAGGAGTGTGGGGGGGAACCTCTGGACAGCGGATGGAGAGAGGGAAACTTTTAAAAAGAGAAGACGGGTGAGATTGTGTATGGGCGACGGTGAGGACGGCGAGGGAAGGTTATTGAGGAAGAACGATATAGGGTGGGAATGGGGAAGAGATGAAAAGGGCAAGGCAGGCATGGGGGGGGGGTGGATTGTGGTTTAGACCAGTATGGATTAGGTAAGGTAGGTAGACACAGGACGTGTCGAATGAGTCCCGCGGTCTCTGGGCTAGAAATAAAAATTGAGGTAAAAGGCGAAGGCGAGGTAAAGGCGAGGCAAGGTAAGGTTGGTTAGCCGTTAGTACATGGTAAGTGTGAGATGCAGCCGCAGACCGTGGCTAAGGTCGAAAAAAGAGGGCGGCAGCGGGAGGTGCGAGGAAGGAGGGTCGAAATGTGAGATGATGCAGATGGACGACCAGGGCCCAAAGCCCAAGAAGCCCAGCCCAGCCGGGGCAGCACAGCAACCCACCGTGCGCAGTGACTGCCAGTTTTTCACCCCCCTCCCTAGTAATCTACACGCATATAGTGATCTAAGTAGTCTATACCATACATCAAGGCACATGCGCACTGCTTGAAAAGGCCGCCCCTCCCCCACTCCAACCAATATCTGGTATATTTGGGGGAGGACAGCAGAGTGAGGACCGAGGTCGAATCTACTACTACGATACTACCATGTACAAACTGTAGTGGGTATATGTCGGCTAGTTCCTGCATGGGGAAGACAAGAAGAAGAAAATGAAAGAAAAAAAGAGAAGAGGGAAAGAAAACCTTCGTCGGGGGGGAGAGGGAGTGGGAAGTGGGAGGGGGGGCGGACGCTTTAGATCAGAACATGCCACGAACCGGCCGAAAAAGCGAAAGACCAGAGACAGACAAGAGACCAGGGAAGGGCAAGAAAGAAAAGAAAGAAAGAGAGAGAGAGAGAGGAAGAGATGGGATGGAGACGTCGCGGTGGATCTGACTGACATGGGTGACATGCTCAAGCTAAGCCATACGCCGCCTCTGCACAAAGGCTACCCCAGCAGACAGTGGACAGGGGGCCTGACTTTGCACCTCATGTCTCCCCAAGTACCCAAGACCTTGTCCCCATGCCTTCCCCCCCCCCCCCCCCCAACCTAACGTGGGCTTTCTGCCGAGCCCTGAAAAAGGACGACACGCCTCGAAATGCCCGGCCTCTCCCCCCCCCCCTTTCATATCAAATTCTTTTCCTGACAACCACCATCCGCAATGACGGAATCAGAATCATCTATGTGGATCCCGAGAAGATGCATAACATCTAAGATCATTTGCGACTACATAGGAAAAGAGGACGATGTTGTTGATTGATTTTTTCACAGGTGATCCCCAAGCGTGCCAGGGTAGTCTACCCATACCCAGACTATGCCACGCGGGAGGGCTTCAGAGAAAGCCGCCTGCCGTCCGGGGAGGAGGACAGACCCCTGGGAGTAAGGCGCGAGAGATGGGTTGCCAGATTGCAGGTCACTAAGATCATCATGCCTGGTTGATTCTTTGTTCTTTCCGTTTTGATGACCCCCCCCCCCGGCTGTGTGATTCGAATGAAAGCGCTTGTATACACAGTGAATAGGAATACAGTCCGGTTTTAGATGCAGTCTAGATAACAATGTATGTCTGGCGGCGTGAGGATTCCGGAGAGGATGCGAGGCCGAAGGAGAAAGAGATCACACCGGCTGTGGTGGCCCACACCAGCCCAGAAACTTCCAGTCTCCCCCTTCAGCAAATACAAGGCAAGATGGGCGACCCCACAGATCTGGGACACACGAGTACCCCAAAGTACTACATACACCTGATGACTCCAATACCCCAGCACAAGCAGCGCTCCAGGGAAACTTCCTCGTCATGTGAGGAGGTTACATAAGTCTTGTGAACTGTGTGAGTCAATTTTGGGATGTTCTTTCCCAGATTGATTATTAGGCCTAGGGTTTGAGGCAGGCGTGGGTGGCAGAGGTTGATGGGGGGGGGGAAGAGGAGGAAGGAACACTGTCCTCGCACTTTGGATGTGGCACCTGAGCAGGGTTGTGTTGGGGCTCCCACCCCGGCACGCCCAGTTGGCTGGAACATGCGGAAAGATCTTGAAAGGTGTGTGCAGTGGAAAGAGCTGCACACCCTCGCAGCAGAAGTTCTTTGGTACGTACTACCTCATGTACCCGCAACCTGTCCTCTACATTGGGCCCCCCCCATGTGGGACCACCCACGCCCAGGCAGGCTCGGCATCCTCCCTCACGTTCGACCAAGCCAAGCAGCCGAGAGTTGTTGTCGCCTCCTCTGTGTCTGCTGCATCTGGTAGGTGTGCGACTAAGTTAGGTACTTAGGGCCCAGGAAGGTTCATGTTCCTGAAAAGATCGTTTTTCCTCCGCCCATCTCTCATTTGCTGGATATCGCCCTGCGCCCAATTGTACATGTCATCACCTCACCTCTCGCGCCTGTCATCCTGCCGCCTTGTGACGACCTGCCATCACACACACGCGCTCTTGTCCCCCCCCCTTTCCTTCTCTCCTTGCCCTTTTCCAAATGCCATCAGCTCGTGTACGAATTCTCTGACCGGTGCCGGTCATCAACCTAAGTGCATTATACCCGGCTATGCCATGAAGAAGGTGACGACGGAATACTGTATGCGCTTGCGTAACCGTTACTCGTGATGGTGTTGTTGTTGTTGTCGTTGTCGGGGGATGGCGCAGAGGAGGCCCATGTTTTCTCATGTTTGCTAGCGAGGAATCTTATGCTGAGAAGAACAGGAAGAAGAAGAGGAAGAATGGCTACGCATTCCATGGGTTGAAGTCGTGGTAATGGTGGCTGCCACATTCGGCGATCTCGCCATCCTCCCTAATCATCCTAAGCCCAGCGGCCAGGGTCGCTGCAAAACCACCAGCAGCGCGGCCGCGATGCATGAAATCTACCCTACCAGGTGGATCCTGAAGCACTAAAAAAGGGTCGAAAGGGCCACGCCTCCAAAAGCCACAACTCCCGTGATCTTCAAACCCACCCAAAAGGCCTCCTCTCCTATTTCAACGCGCCCCGTCGTGTCGGGTTTGTCCATGCTCACTGGTCCCCCCCCCCTTTTT
>JACWST010000118.1:0-30529 GCA_014850475.1 Cryphonectria naterciae | reverse complement strand
CCAGCACCATCACGCCGCAAAAGCAAAAAACAGGGCACCCACCCGCACCCCCCCAACCCCCCACCCCCCGCGCCCTCTCCACCCCCCCCTGTCCCTCCTCCCTCGCCCCCCCCCCCCTTTTTTTTTTATTTCTCCCTTTTTCTTTTCTTTTTTCTTTTTCAACCATGACGACTGTGGATTCTCAAACAAAAAACAAACAACAAAGAAATACCCGGCTCATCTTGGCGGCTGGAATGACCAGTTTGGAATGAGGATCAGTGCCGTCAAGAAAAGAGAAAGAGAGGTATGCCCCTGGTGCTTCTAACTGGCCGAACGCAGCTGGACATCCATCCTGTGCCTCCCAAGCCTTCTTACTTGACTCGAGCACGATTCGGGATGCACTGACGTCTAGCCTCTTGTTCTGCCATCGACTTGGTCGCAGAGGAATCGGCTAAGAAATGGGCCGTCGGATGGAACTGCCCGCCCTCCTCCTCGCCAGTCCCGTCTCCCGCGCCACACTGCCGAGACGAACGGGTCAGGTTCTCTCTCTCTCTTTCTTCATAATTCACACATAACAACGTCGCCATGGCTTTTGTCATTTTGAGTGCTCATTCAAAAGGTAGCACAAGGTTGCAACCTGACTACAAGCCTCTTTCCTTGGACAGCCGATACCACTGCATGCACCAACCTTGATGCTATAAAAGCTGCTGCTGCAGCACTGCCTGGCTCTGTCGGAGCACGCGCGGGCCCTGCACAAGACGACCCCCCCCCCCCGACCGGGATTGGTATCAGGGATCTTGCGAGGCGGCTGTCGTCCTCACCATCGGATTTCCCAAGTCACCTCAGCATCTCTCGACATTGCCTTGAGATTCATGAATCCTCACCGATTTCAAGCATGCGGGCGTTGTGCTCAAGTGATCGCCGGGACATGTAGAGCCTCGCCGACAGTTTTTTGTTATCGCCGGAGCCGGTGTAGTTACTGACTGGCCCCGACGGCCTACGTGATTGATTTCTGATGCCGCTGCATCCGAATCGCATCGTGGTTGAGTTTCCTTCGAGACAATACAGCCAAGAGATGTCGTTATATGATTCATTTTTTGGTTGTTCACCTGGATGGATTCACTACCCCAGCGAGCTTCCTTCTGCTGCCACGTTTTGACGACAGGGGAATACGAGTAAGCGAGTGTGTCGTTTCTTTCGGCCATGCACGAACGCGGACAGACACCGACAGGGTATATCCTCCACACACCTCCCAAGCCCGCTTGGACCAAGGCGGCTGCCCAACTACAGCCTCCTCCGTTCAGCACCACTTGATCTTTGCTTCTTGAATGTCTGCATGCAAGCAACAATGACGACCCGAACAATATGTTGACTATCTGTCCTTGTCGTCGCCCCTCCCAATTCGCTTGATATGTCCACAGATTGGCACGTTCGATATGGCCAGTACGGAAGGGGGTGTACACGTGCCAGAGAGAAGGGAGGGGGGCAGTAACTACTAATCTTCATTGCTGATTTTGCTGATTCTTCCTCTTCATTTTTTCTTGGGCAGGATCGTGATTATTTTTGGGCAGAGCAGGTGCTGCCAGCTGTTTCAAAGGTCAAACCCGACATTGGTCATCGCTTTGGCGCCAGGCAGGGGTACCGCTGACAAGCCTTTTTCAACCACAGATGGCCAATATCAAAAGTGCCCTCTTCCCTCCCCCTCTCTCTCTCCTACCTTTGGGGGGGGGGGGCGCTTGTGGCACGTAGGAAATCTGGCCTGTACCGGAGAGGCCTGGTCCAGAACTAGTCTCGCACGATCGCAAGAAGATACCGACCGGCAAACAGGTTCAAATATATCCTGGCGGTAATCGCTCTCTTGCTGCGGCCCAAATGAATTCGCCACAATAAGCAATCGTCCACGTTTTTGGTTTCCACTAACAGCTTAAACGATCGGCAGCATCGTGCCGCGCCTCCTTGGTACGTGCTTTTCCTCCTCCCCACCACTGGGCAGAGGCATCAAAGCTCTCTCTGGTGTGATTGACGACTTTTATTTGTTCTGAGATTGCTTGAACTTGGCAGCAGTCTACTGAAAACACCTTCTTGATGGGAGCCCACTACTTCGCAGATACATAGTACTAGGCTGCTTTTGGGAGGGGAGGGGGGAGAAGACGGGGGGAAGGGGGTTGGGTGACCGGTGCCGGGGTATTGTTGCGCAACACCAATGGTGCACCGTATTTCCCAAATCAAGCAGCCTTTCATTGGCTGGCAGCGTCACAGTCGACCTCTCGAAAATGACTAGAGGCCCCAGGCCGCCTAGGTATCCCTCGCGCACAGATGGGGTCTGATGAGCTTTCTTGCTCCTTCGAGAGAGACCCAGTAGTAGTCGACAAGGCAAGGCATACAAGATGGAGCGATAGAAATGTAGACTCGATGTGGCTTGCTGCAACCTGGTTGTCGCCATGGCTCGAGGACCCGGACAAAGGGGATGATGAGTAGCGGACCAACAAAAGAAGTGGCGTCATGGAACAAGAAGACAGGCCACATCAAAGTACCATATTAATCACAGGAGTTATGCGTAGCAGACGAAGAATATCCGTCCCATCATGCCACGGAGCACTGGACCGCTCGGAGGGTGTCGCGCCCAGGGGAGCGGGGTCCCGACTTGTCGGACAGGACACCAATCAGCCCACAGTTGACAGCAGATTGTATCATGACCCGAAGCACAAGACTGTATGACACTCTCCGACCTCCCGCCACCTAACAAAGCAAAAGAAAAAAGGAACAAAAATGAGGGGATACAAGACCTCACAGAACGAACGTTGCTGTCCAAAAGGGACGACTGGCTACAAATATCAGGACGTCTCGACGAAACAATTTCAGCGGCCCCCAAAAAAATTCCATGGGAATTCGTAGAGCCTTCGATGGAAAGTTATTTTTTTCTTTTTCCTTTATCCTTGATTCTCTGCTTTTGCGCAGCCCAAAGAGAGAGCCTTGAAGGAGGCGCTAAAAGAGTCAGCGACACCTGGCAACATCTCTATTGCCACGGCACGCGGGATTCATGGGCAATCGTTCTGGCGCTATAGGGTGATAGGAACAGGGCTTGGAAGGCGGGCATATGAGCCAGGCGGGGCATCTTAGCACTGTTACGAGCACCCACGACCCTCCGGGGGAAAGGGGGGGGGGGGGGAAGAGCCTTGTCGCCCAACTTTGCCGGTCCTGCGCGACAGCATAGCATCACTGTGTATGTATAGAAGAGAGGGAGGAGGGACAAGGGAAGAAGAGAAGGGGAAGAGAGAACATAAGAAGAGAGAGACAGAGAGAGAGAAGAGAGAGAGAGAGAGAGAGAGAGAGCACAGTGCAGGAGATGGGCGACCTGAAGAACCCAAGACACTCCAACATCACTAGATCAGATGAGAGTATTGAGCTTGGACAATATGGAGTGCACCGAGTCTGCCGCATCAAGTTGGCCCATGGACGGGGGCGACGCGGATTCCCTGGCCATGGCGCTCGGGGTCTACATAGTAATACTGTATGCAGTACATTGGTACATAGTATTGGCGTGACCATTTTTTTTTTATCCCCCCCCCCCCTAAAGTGCACATACCAGAGTAGGGAACTGCGGGAAAGGGAGGGGTCCACCCGCCCCGGTCTGGTCCTGCAACGAATTGGACGAGGTGGTTTCCTTTTCTGCAGGGGTCTGGATGGGTCTAGCAGCTTCTGGCCAATAAGCAGCTGCCTAAATGCAGGGACCTTCCAAGCTTAGGGCTCTCCCATCGCGGCAATGATCCGGGCGTTCGCCGTTGCTGCTTACCTAAGGCAGCCTAGCCTCGTCAACTCCCCGATTACCTGTTAGGAAAACCTGTGGTTGCCTGGTGACTTCTGGACAGCTTCAAAGACCTGCGCCAACCAGGGCAAAGAAGAAGAAGAAGCATTTACTTGTTGTCTCTGGCTTCTTCTCTCGAGATTGCTGATAACGTTCACTCTCGTTTCTTGGGCGTTTGCTGTTTCCTTCTCTCTCTCAGACCCCTTGGGCCGACCATAGTTCAGTCCTTTGACCACAGTTCGCTCCTTGGCCACGCTCTGATCTTGCTGAGCATGTGACACTGACCTGAAAAGATGAACGTGCCTTGTTCCCAAACTCGTGCTCCTGGTTTCGATTCGCTCCGTTAGCAGCCCAGGCGGGCTCGAGGATGGCTGGAAACACTGGCATCTGGCATAAGACGAGCGTGCAGGCTGCACATGAACACCGGACCACGTACCAGGTCACCACCGCCGTAGGGGGACAGAAGCGTCAGGTCGGGGTCCCAAATGCAGCAGCCGGCGATGAGCATCGGGCTGTGAAGAGAGTAGCCTCCTTTCGGACGGCCGCATCTGTCACCTCGGCACCGCCTAGTCTGGTGGCCAGCGAGGTTACGAGACATTCATCTGCGGCGGCACGGGGCGGCACCGTGGATGGCCTGTCCGAGTACTCGCAGAGGAAACAGTTCCCCTCCACCCCGACGCCGGCCCATGATGCGCAGCTAAGGTTGTCTCATCCTGCCTATAGGCTCCCAGCACCGCTGGTGGCCAACCTCGAATCGCTCGGCATCAAAAGCATATACCCCTGGCAGAAGCAATGTCTCCTGCAGCCAGGCCTCCTCCAGGGCAAGAGGAACCTCGTCTATAGTGCACCGACCGGCGGCGGCAAATCCCTTGTTGCAGACGTCCTGATGGTCAAGAGAGTGCTCCAAGACAGGGACGCCAAAGCCTTGCTGGTCCTGCCCTATGTCGCCCTTGTCCAGGAGAAGGTCCGTTGGCTGAGGAACGTGGTCAGCGGTATCTCGAGGGAGGCTATTACTGGGCCGATCGAGGACTCAGGGCGCAGGCTTTGGAGGAAGCGTGCAGACGAGGACACCGTCAGAGTGGTTGGCTTCTTCGGCGGAAGCAAGCTCAAGCAGACATGGGCCGATCTTGCCATTGGTGTGTGCACCATGGAGAAGGCGAACGCACTTGTCAACGGCGCGATCGATGATGGTTCCTTTACTCAGCTCAAGGTGATCGTGCTCGATGAGCTCCACATGATCGACGACGACCACCGCGGCTACCTGCTTGAGCTCATGGCGACGAAGCTCCTTGCTCTGGACGATGCCGTGCAGATCATTGGCATGAGTGCCACACTCACAAACATCAAGCTTCTTGCGGCTTGGCTCCATGCGCATTTCTACGAAACAGCCTACCGGCCTGTGCCGATTGAAGAGCATTTAGTCTACGATGGCAATGTCTATGCAGCTGAGACGAAGAGCGGCTCCACCAGAGCGGCAGCACAGGCAACTGGGAGCCAAGATCTGCAGACAAGGTCGGATGCGCTGGGCACCATCGCCCCATCTGCCGCAAAAGAGTTACAGGATCCTGTGCTGAACTCGGTCGTTGCGCTGGCGTGCGAGACAGCTCGCGCTGGCTATGGTGTGCTGGTGTTTGCGGGCAGCCGCGCTGGCTGCGAGTCCGATGCGCTGATAATCAGTCGCGCCATGCCTCTTTTGCGTGAGATGAACGTAGATGCGCAGGAGAAGCGGGCAGACTTGCTGGGAGACCTGCGGAGTCTGCCGGGTGGCCTAGATGCGCGACTCGAGCAGACAATCCCAAAAGGAGTCGCTTTCCATCATGCCGGGCTCACTATTGAGGAGCGGGACCTGATCGCCAATGCATACGACTGTGGGATGATTAAAGTCTGTGTGGCCACTTGCTCCCTGGCAGCGGGCATCAACCTGCCGGCGAGGCGTGTGATCCTGCACAATGCCCGCGTAGGCCGCGATCTCGTGGGACCCGCCCTGCTGCGCCAGATGAGGGGGCGAGCTGGTCGGAAAGGCAAAGACGAGATTGGGGAGACATATCTCTGCTGTCGACAGAAGGACCTCGAAGATGTCGAGGAGCTGATGCGAACAGATCTGCCTCAGGTGGCAAGCTCTCTCAGCACCGACAAGCAGCGCATACAGAGAGCGCTGCTTGAGGCCGTTGCTGTACGGCTTGCCACCAGTCAGGAATCACTCGACGATTACATCCGGAGGACACTGCTCTACCACTCCATCGAGGCCGAGAAGATCCACGACCTCGTCAAGACCAGCCTCTCGGATTTACAGTCAAGAGGCTTCATCGCCATCGATCAGTTCTCCAGCTTCGAAGCAACGCAGCTAGGCAAGGCCATCGTGACCTCATCACTCGACCCAGACGACGGCATCTTCATTTACGAGGAGCTGAAGAAGGCGCTTCGGGCATTTGTGATGGATGGTGAGATGCATATTCTCTACACCTTCACACCCGTCCAGAACATGTCGATCACCATCAACTGGAAGGTCTTTGCCAACGAGATGGAAGGTCTTGACGAGAGCGGCATGCGGGTTCTCGGTTTTCTGGGGTTAAAACCCACTGAGATCATCAGGATGTCGCGTGGAGGCACGATGAAGACCTCCACAGCCCCGGAGAAGGAACTTGTCCGTGTCTACCACCGCTTCTACCTCGCTCTACAGCTTCGTGATCTCTGTAACGAGATGCCCGTGCACCGGGTGGCGCAGAAATACAAAGTGCCGCGCGGCACTGTGCAGACGCTGGCGCAGACCTGCCAGGGCTTTGCGGCTGGCATGATCAAATTCTGTGAGCAGATGGGCTGGGGCGTCATGGCCGCCGCGCTGGACCATTTTTCGGACAGGCTCAAGGCTGGCGCCAGGTCGGACCTGCTGGAGCTGGCCAGGATCACGTTTGTCAAGAGCAGGACCGCGCGGGTCTTTTGGGATAACGGGCTGCGGAGTGTGGCTGCGGTCGCCAACGCGGATCCTCAGGAGCTGGTCCCGATACTGATGCAAGCACAGCCCAACAAGCTGCGTCTCGAGGCCAAGGACGAGGAAAAGGACAAGGAGAAGTTGTTGAACAAGGCGAATGTCATTGCAGACTCTGCAAACAAGCTTTGGCGTAAGTTGTTGATCTGGGCCTACAAGGATCATCGGAAAAAGAAAGAAAGAAAAAAGGGAGCTAATGTACGTTTGGACCAGAAATCGAGCTGCAACATGATATCGACGAGGAATGATAGTCAGAATTTAGGTCAACAACCCCCGCTCAGGTCTTTTTCCAAAGCGGATCGGAGTCATGGGCAAGTTGTTGTGTTTCATCGTGGAGCGCAACGGTTGGTCTTCGTACAGCTCTTCCGTCCCGGTCAACCTGCTGCTAGGGGGGGATTGCTTTTGCCTGACCATAGCAAGCTCACAAAAATTTTCTGACTCCCGATGGTGTGGTCTCGTGTCCTGCAGCAACCCGCAGCGGAGCAAGCCTTGTGTTTCGCCATCAGCCACTGACCTGAGGTGTCGTCCAATATTGCCCCCTGCTCTGCCGCCGCTGCATCTCGGCTGCAACCCACCCAAATTCCCAGCAATGAGCGAAGAGGCGACCATACCACCCTCCCTCTGGTTCAGCCGAGACACTCTGCTGTTCACTCGTCTTTCCCAGAGTTGCCAGCGAAGAAAGGCAGTGAGAGAGGGGTGAGAGGGGTACGACAGTACGCTTGAACCTGGCCACACTCTCACCCCCTCTCTCCCAAAATGCTCCGTCAAGGCATTGCAGATCATTTTGCCTCATGTAAAGGGCCTGGATGGCAGGGCTCACAAGTTATCGCGCGCGAATGGATACCCAGCACTAAATAAGCAACATCAACTTGTTAACGCCCAACACAGCGCCGCAGCCTCACTCACTCCGGCAGCAGCCCAATGTTGCACAGCAGCATACTTGATTGAAATCTTGGCAAAAGGCTGCTGTGCTGCTACGCACCGTCCGCTTCGAATCCCTGGCAGTACTTGCACTATCGATGCAGGTTGATGCATCCATACCTCGCTTATTTATTTTCTAGTGCAGTCGCATTGCTTTTGTCATTGCAACGCAGTGTTTCTTTTTCTTGAAAGCGGGAGGTTGGGTCGCCATGGGCCTTTTGCAAAAGAGCAATGACCTGCGATTCTGGCGGCGGCTACCCGCTGCGTATTTGTGTCAGATAAACGACAGCGTTTGGCTACGAGAGCAGAAACATCGTCATCATCATCATCATCATCATCATCACCACCACCACCCACCTCGTCGCCCCCCGCCCGCCCCCACGGCCATACTGTATTTTCCAGCTCAGGTTGCCACAACACTACCCTCCTGCGGCTTGTACTAGGTCTTCTTTCCTAGAAGCAAGCACTCTCTCGAACATGACAGGAGAACAACGCTCAAGGTTACACACGAGCCGCTCGCCATACCGTCACACGCTCTGTATACGTGCATGCCATTCGGCCAGATGGTCGGTGTGGCTGGCTGGCTAGCTGCCCTCTGCCAACACCCTCCTCCCGCTGCTCGTTCCCGCTTGTAATCTAAAAGAATTGCTCAGCCTATCCTGAAACGTGCATGTGGGACCTTTTGCCTCTTTCTTTACTTTTTCCTGCGTCCGTATCATACCGCTCTTCGCCGTATGCCGCTTGTCCGCAAAGCCTGCAGTGTTGGTTCTGCTGCCTTTTCAATTTATTTCCCCCCCTCTCCTCTTTCTCGGGAAGAAACCTCTTTCCTCTCTCTCTCTCTCTCTCTCTCTCTCTCTCTCTCTCTCTCTCTCCCCTCCTCTCTCCCTCCAGGCTTTCGAGCATCTGGCTCATCGAGTTTACTTGTTCGCTTCATTGGTTGGTCGTCCTGAATTTTGACGAAAAGGATGGATTCATTACAATCGTGGAACATTCCGTTCCCGCCCCCAAGAAACGGGGAGGGGTCTTCGCGGAGGAACAACAGTAACAACAACAACAACACCAACACCAACACCAACACCAACGCCAACAACAACAACAACAATAACAATAACAATAACAACAAGAGCAGGAATTTCACCCTGTTCGATGCCATGCAAGCTCCTTCGAAAGCGCCGGACATCAGGGTGCTGAACAAGATGCCGAAAGGACTTGATGAGGAGGACGCCTTGGACTATCAGGAGGACTTGTGGCTCACTACTCACGATGGGTAAGGTTTTTTGGCCTTTTTATGTGTGCTTTGTTCCTTTTTATCTCCACAGTCGCCACTGTTGTTCGCATGACGAAATATGGTTCCTATGTGCTTAGAAGTTCTGGACTGACAACTTGCTGCAGGCGATTCAGCTCTCCGATCATCCCCGTTCGTGTCGGTACTGTACCTCATCAAGAGATCTTCCAGGTGTGTCTTCAGTTTCCGAACACCTCACACACACACACACACACACACACACACAGAGAGAGAGAGAGAGAGAGAGAGAGAGTAACAGAGTCTGTGCTTCAAGAAGAGCAATGCCTTTACTCACATTTACTAGGTTCACAAAAATGTTCTCCTCAAGTCTGCATGGTTTGAGAAGGCACTCTGCGGAAACTTTGCAGAGGCGGCAGCCCAGACACTTGACTTTCCTGAGGAGGACCCAGCCATCTTCCACTTCCTCGTCGCCTACCTCTACGAAGAGAGATATGTCCCGACCAAGCCTCTGTCCAGTGCGCTCACCTCTGAAGAGGACAAGAGCAAGGGTAAGGGCAAGGGAAAGGGAAAGGGAAAGGACAAAGGCAAGGGCAAGGGCCCAGCATATGGAAACTTTATAAGCATGGACATGGACTCGGATGTCTTCACCGACGACGGTGGTGATGACACCGACGGCACCGACCGCTCTCTGCGGCGTCGAGCCCGGGCCCAGGGTCGGGTCCAGAGCGAAGACGAGCGCCCGGGTCAAAAGCACCCGGGCGAGCACCGACCAGAATGTGCTTGTCCGCAGTGCTATGAACCCCCTTGCATCTCGTGCGGGTTCCAGATGGGCGGAAATCCGCTTACCATGCTTCCTCTGGGGGGTCAACAGGCTCCAGCGTTTATGCCTGCTGATATTCCCGGCCAGAGACCTCGCCGCAACCAGCCTCGCCAAGGGGCCGACCCCCTATCTCTGGTGCAAAACGTCACGCAACCGCCCCCGGCCGCGGAGAAGGACTCGGCCCGGATCCAGGGCCAAGATATGCGCACGTGGCTCATGACATACGAGCTCAACATCGACGTGTACATCTGCGCCAACAAGTTCCTGCTCGACGGGTTCAAGCAAAAGATCACCCGCGTGATGATCGACATGCTCGAGGCGGCGGGCGCCGACGCCGCGCGGATTGAGGTCCTCCGGCTCTGTACGAAGCTCTACGCCGGGGTCAGCGAGAACGACAGCCTGCTCAAGATGATCTTTGCGCGCGTCGGGTTCCTGCAGACGACGCTGTGGAAGAGGGCGCCGGTCGAGACGAGCCGGTTCCTGACCGACAACCCAGAGGTCGGTGCCCTGATCCTGAAGGAGATGGCCATGCGGGGCGAGGCGGATCTCGTCTCTGGCATCCCGAGCATGGAGAGGAATAATGGGCACTTTAGGGGTCAGAACCCTTTCGCGGCCGTCGGTCTGCATGCGCATCACCAACGCCACCGCGCTGCACAGCATCGGTACGGGTACTGAACGGGATGGCACCGTCTTGGAACTTTGGACAGAGAAAGGAGAGAGAGAGAAGCAGACGCACGGTTTGATGAGAGAGGTGGTTTAGTGGATGCATCTTGCCAAGAGGAGAAGCCTTTCAAGAACAGGGACGAGAACAGGACAGAATGAATTAATAATGAGAGTTTAACGGAATGAACAAGCCCTTTTTTCCCTCTCTCTCTCGAAGGTCCGAGGCCAGATGTAGAGGAGAAAAGGGTCATGGACAAGTTGTGGTTTGTCAAGTCGTTTCGGGCTATAATTAATAGCAGAACCCGAGCAATAGTCTTCTTTTTACTATCCTGGACTCGTTGGCCTGCACAAGTTTAAGCATCCCTTTAACCGTGCCGTGAAGTAGAAGAGAAGCGTCAACGACCCCCCCATTGGTGGATTTCCAAGTGAAATGTTGTCCTGCATCATGCAAGGCCCCCTTCCTTGGTTTTCCAATCCTCGCCCGCCTCCACAGGATTTCCCCAGATCTCCCCCCCAACCCCTCCCATCTTCCTCAATAATGCGGGGGGAGAAATATGCAAGTTGGTTCCCCCCCCCCCCCCAAAAAAAAAAACTGTCGATGAACATCGTCACCAATCCTGGGAGGGGAGCAAAACGATGTCATTTTGCAGCAACAGCCAAAAGGACATTCTATTATGGTGTGTTTCTCCTTGGGGGGGTCTTGGTTATTAGGCACTATGTGTATTGTTGTGTCGGCTTCGTCTTTCCGGATCCTCGGGGTATCTCATGGATGGAGCAAGTCAAGCCTACCGGAACATCAACCCGAAAAGTAGATTGAATAGTATTAATAAATAAAAAACCAAAGAAAGGAACACTTTTCCTCCCCCCCCTCCCCCTCTTGATCTGCCTACTTAACCAGCCAAGGATCATGGAGACTCTCCTCCTCGTCCTCGACGGCACTTCTCGTCGTCACCCACTGGCCTCCTCTTCCCCCACCACCACCTTGAAGCAGCCGTCACGATGACCTCCTTTCGCCCCCTCCTCCTCACCACCCTCCTCCTTCTTCTAGCCACCACCACCATCCTCGCCCAGCAAGACCTCCTCGCCACCCTAGACTATGGTAAGTTTCAAGGCGCCTATTCCTCCACCTACAACATCACCTACTGGCAAAAGATCCCCTTCGCCGCCCCGCCCCTCGGGCCCCTCCGGTTTCGCGGCCCGCAGCCCCCGTCCCCGCTCCCCAATGGTACCATCTACAACTCCACCCAGACCTTCGACATGTGTCCCCAGCGTACCGTCAACGGCTCCGAAGACTGTCTGTACCTGGGCCTCTACTCGCGGCCCTGGACAGCAGCAACACCCCTCCGGCCTGTCGTGGTTGTATTTTATGGCGGGGCGTATATCGAGGGGGATGCGAGCTTCTCTATTCCGCCGAGCGCGTATCCTGTGTTAAATGTCTCGGAGGGGACGGATCTGGTGTTTGTGTATGCGAACTATAGGACGAATGCGTTTGGGTTCTTGCCGGGGCGCGAGATTGCGGCGGATCGGAATGGGAGTGATTTGAATCCGGGGCTGTTGGATCAGGATGCCGCTATCAAGTGTGAGTTGTTGTTGTTTCCATATCCCTCTCGCCTTGTTGTTTCCCTAGTCTTGAGAAGAAGAAAGAAGAGGAGAAAATAAAGAGGGGAAGAAGAAGGTCGATACATGCCTCTCACGTTGTCTTCTTGCGTCTCTCTCTCTCTCTCTCTCTCTCTCTCTCTCTCTCTTTCGCACACACACACACAATCCCATGGAAGCAATCGATCAAGAACTAACAGCCCACAGGGACCCAAAAGCACATCTCCGCCTTCGGAGGCGACCCAACCCAGATCTCCATCTGGGGCCAGTCCGCCGGCGGAGGCAGCGTAGTAGCCCAGGCCATAGCCCGCGCCGGCGTCCCAGCGACCGCCCAGAGCAGCCCGCGCCCCAGGCTCAGCCGCGCCCTGGCCTCGAGCCCCTTCTGGGTCAAGACATACGACTACGACGCGCCCCAGGCCCAGGCCATCTACGACAGCTTCAGCACGCTGGTAGGGTGCGGGACGGGGCCGGGGAGCCTGGCGTGCCTGAAGGCGGCCGACGTGCAGGCCCTGCGCAACGCGAGCCTGGTGGTGGACGCGAGCCATACGTACAACACGAGCAGCTACACATGGGCGCCCGTGATCGACGGGCGGTTCCTGACGATGCGGCTGAGCGAGGCGAGCGAGAAGGGGCTGGTGAATATGGACTATGGGTGGGGCATGTACAACACCCATGAGGGCCAGAACTTTGTCCCTCCTGGGCTGGCCGATGTGAACAACACGGGGTCGCCGCCGTTTAACGCGAGCCTGGCTAGCTTTGATGGCTGGCTGGCGGGTTACCTGCCTGATTTCTCCGAGGCCGACCTGGACAAGGTCAAGGAGCTGTACCCGGAGGACGGGAGCAGCGAGCTGATCCCGAGCTACAACACGACGTTTATCCGGGCGGGTCTGATCTTTAGGGACTCTGTGCTGGCTTGTCCTGGATACTGGATGGCGGCCGCGGCACCCAAGGGCAGTTTTCTGGGTGAATACTCGATTTCGCCTGCGACCCATGGCTCCGATACTGAATGGGTACGTCCTCCGTCCAATGATCCAATGATCTGATGGGATGAACCAAAGAAGAAGGGGAAGAAGAAGAAAAAAAGAAAACATGGTGATGGATGCTAACTCTTTACACACATTTTTTGGTCTGGCGCAGTGGGACACAATCAGCACCGTGCAAAAGACCGAACCAGAGATCTACGAAGGCTACACCGGGGCCTTCGCCTCCTTCTTCGAGACGGGCGACCCGAATGCTCTGAAACTGACACCTAGTAACGTCTCGGGCGTGCCTCCGCTCTCGTCAGGCGAGGAATTCAACATCAATGCTGATGGCTTTGCCGACGTCAAGCTGACGCAGTTCAAGACGCGATGTGACTTTTGGAAGAGCGTGGCCGCCAAGATACCTATATGAAGTCGTGTGTGTGCAAGATGTTTCAAAAACGATATCACACACATAGAAATATATAGATGTATATATATATATATAAATGAATATGTATTTACCCCGCCTATGAATGCAAAGCGAGCGGTTCACTATGGACAATTCGGAGCCACTTAGATCTCTATCAGCTGTAGGACTGTCGCCCTGGACAGAAGGAGGTTTGGTCTCAGAAATGCTAAACGCTTAGTCGATGGTATCTTCCCGCACTGCCATGGCATTCTTGTCAGTATCTTGCACACGTCGCACGTCGCATTGGTAACGAAAAGGGCTGCTCTCACATTTGAAGAGCTGCGACAGCACCTCGTCCGAGCGGGCTCGGATCGCATTGTGATACACTGGTGGTGGCGATTTTTGTCAGTAATCACGTTCGCATGGATTTCCAGGGCGAAAAGAATTGCCCCTGATTATTGGGGGAGAGAATACGACGTACTGATATTGGTCTCGAAGGTCTTGATGCCGTTGACCTTTCTAGCAGTCTCCCTCGCCAGGTCGAAGTCCACATACATGTCCTCGATGTAGCTCGCAGCGTAGACGGGGACCGTGTTTCTCTTGAGCTGTTCTTCGTTGTAGAGATCGTCCCACTGATCGTACCGGGCGAGCATCTCGGCGGCCTCTTTCAGCCTGTTGAGCTCGGGGTAGTCGTCGAACATGAAGGGGAAGATCATCTCGCCCGTGAAGCACAGCGGCGTCGTGTCGCTCGCAAAGGTAGGATCGTCGAAGCCATGGTTATCGGCAGACAGCCAGCGGAAGTCCTGAAGGTCCTGTCCTACCTGCTGGGCCGCCCAGTTCGAAGCGACGCCGTTCTTGTAGCAGTAGATGGCCTCGTGCAGGATGGCATAGATGGGATTTGTGTCGAAGGGCAGGTACGTCTCAAACTGGTCAAGAGTGGGACGGGTGAAGAAGCCATACTGGTCCAGGTCCATGCCCATCCGCAAGAGCATGCTGTGCACGTTGTCGAAGCCGCCGTGGAAGCCGAACATGTCGCCAATGGTGAGTAGGCGCCTTGCCGTCAGCCTCCCGCCTCCAGGGAGCTTCACGACGCTGCCGCCCTCCTCCTTGGCATGGAGATAGGAGGCAATCCTGCGGACAGTGGCGATATCCTCGGGAAACTTTTTATAGTAGGCCATGTTGCGCTCGTAGACCTTCTTGAACGTGGCCTGGTAGACCTCCTTGGGTCCCCTCGAGAGGGGCGCCAGGCCACCTGTGATCCAGACATCGCTCAGGCCCTCGGGAAACTTGGACAGATACGATAGGCAGACGAAGCCGCCAAAGCTCTGGCCAAAGATGGACCACTTCCTCTTGACAGGGTCGGCGACCCCGGCTGTGAGATAGTTGCGCACGGCCTCGAGGTCACGCACATTGTTGTCCTGGCGGAAGTGCTTGAGGTACTCGAACTGGTCGCTGGCCTGCGAGGGGATGGTGTCTGGCGTGACCGGCGTACTGAGCCCCACGCCTCTGTAGTCGAGGAAGAGGATCTGGTAGCCCTTGTTGAGGACGAAGCGGGTGAGAGGTGAGTCTTGAGGTTCAGGATTGCCGAAGCCAGGGCCGCCCTGGAGGTAAACCACTGGAGAGAGGGGAGAGCAAGAAAGGAGAAGGGGCCATCAGTCAGCTGAGTGAAGAAGACAAGTGTAGGTAGGCACCATCATAACGACCACCACCACCATCATCAGATGGACTTACTCCAGGGTCTCTGGGGTACAGGCTGCTCCAAGGTGGCAGACACGGCAGCCTCGTGCTTGGTGGCTGATCTCGCAAAGAGCTGGACCTCGCCGTCCTGAGGATTGCGGTAGTCCTTGGGGACAGAGAATAAATACTCGGTCACCAGAAAAGGTCCTGATGATATAGCAAGTCAGTCGACAGTGTCCTTAACAAGGCATTGCGTTGGTTTACTCACCTGGAACGACATGTTTGGCGCTCCTGATCAACCTGGCAGCGGGAATTGCAAGAGCAGCCATAGTGAAGCTGACTGTAGGCTGTGAAAGAGAGAGGGGATCACGATAGTAATTTTAATATCCAGTGAAAAACACAGACGAGAAGCCCAAGATAAGAGGAAGGGTGAAGGGGGGGGGAGGAGGAGGAGGGAGTATCACAGGGTGTGCCGTGTAATTTTCCCCTCCAAATATATTGACAGTGAGACGCAGTTTTGGGGAGAAGACGACGTGTTATGTGAGGAACCGAGTAAGTGAGTACGTCCTCTTTTGACTGCATATGAGGAGGTGAGCAAAAGAGGTCCAAGTTGGTGGTGATACAGAGTTACAGCGCGTGTGGGGGGGGGGGGGCAAGACTCCCACTTACTCAGAAGCGGAAGCATGTGCCGGCAGACAGTGCATCCTTCCCCCGCTCAATCAGGCAAGTAAAGCTGCAGAACATTACTTGTGCAAACCCCAACCCACCCCCCCCCCCCCTCTTCTCCCTCACACTTACCAAGTGGCAGGGAAATGCAAGAGGTGTTCTTTAGTATCGTGATCTTCTCCTCAAGATCATTTTATACAAGCTTATGCTGTCTCAGATTCCCATCCACTGCAGAGAAACAGACAGAGTACGGTATTAGGGTGCGCCAAGAAAAGATAGTGGTAAACGCCACTAAGACGTCAGGGGCCTATTAGTGAGTGATCTCCAGCGGTCGTGGCACCTGTGCAGCAGGTAGTCCCCACTGGGGTACGCGGTCCAAGGTACCCACTGAACACCCCTGATCAGCAGTTCCATTAGTACCTTTTCCTCAGGTGCTACAGTACTGTGTGGTACGGGCTAGGAGGTACCTGAAGCATCCGGCATCGGCCTGTAGTAACACCACATGGAGAAAGTTCCATCTTGGCGCGGCAGCACCTGGAAAAGCCCCCAAGCAAAACTTCCACACGCGAAAATTCCACACGTCCATCTTGATTATTTCCCCCGACACCACAACAACAAAACGCCAGCCTTTCATGGCCACCTCTCCCTTCCACAACGCCTCTGCCGGATAGAACCTGGAGGAATCACCAATGTGCTGCACGTTGGTTTTTCTTTCCCTTCCATGTCCAGCTGGCCGCTATGGATATGGACTCGCTCCAACTGATCCAGAAGTTGGTTGAGTCCTTCAACGCTGTAGCCGGCGAGCTTCAGACCCTGACCGATCGGAAGACCATTCTGGAGCACAAGCTGCGTTACGCCCACGAGCAGGTACGTCTTTTATTCATGTACATGTATTCATTTATGTCTTCTTTCGGGGCCTCTCCTTTATATGATGAACAACCTTTAGCTCTAGATCTGCATTGAACCGTCTTCTGGCAGTTCGTGGAGACAACCTTTTACCACTTGTCTGACTATTCTTTTTTTTTTTTTTTAAATTAAAAAAAACTATAAAAAAAGAATACCCTGTCTTGGCCCTGCTTACCTGCAGCGTTCCACTCTCCCACCTGACCCTGACCTTCCTGCATCTCCTTCCAAAAACACCCCTGCGATTGACTGACCAAACCTCGTCCCTCTTTCCAGTATCAGGCCTTGGCCGACAAATACGCTCCCTGTGCTCCAGACGTCGCAGAGACCATCGCGAAGCTGCAAATCCCTCCCACCCCAACATCCGCCAGTTTCGTACCCCTCCCCAGCCGTCTCGGGTCCGACAGCTCACAGGCCCAGCTCGCTCTTTTTATCCGCGAGGGCAAGAAGGTCGCCAACCAGCTGCAGGTCCTGGCTGACACGGGCAAGGCCGCCATGTCCACCCGCGGCGGTGGTGGAACCTCGACTAGGATGACCTCGGAGCTGTCGACCGTCCTGGAGAAGGACTTCACCGTGGAGGGCAAGAAGGGGCACCTGCAGTGTCCCTTCTCCGCCGCAGTCAAGCCAGACGCCGCCGACGGGGACGGAGACGCGGTCGGAGATGCCATCCCGCACCCGGCTGGCGATCCGATCTGCGCCGCCATGCTTGACGGCTCGCCTGATCCCACAACCAACAACAGCGCAACGGCCAAGTGCCCCATCAGATACATGGACAAGCACTCGCCCGAGGAGATTGCCCGCTATGTCGAGACACACAAGCACGAACTGCCCAGGAGCCACGAGGTCTGTCTGCGGAGAAATCAGAGGACGGAGGACCAGATCAGAAAGCTCGACGCCAAGTATGGCAACATCGTGTCCATGATCGAGGACCTCTCCCACCTGCACGCCCCCATGCTGCCTACGCCCGACCATACGAAGGCGGAAGCCGACCAAACCTCGGACCGTCGTGTCAGCGACTGGGCCCAGAACGTGAGGGCGAGCGCGACGGAGGATTTGACGACGGGTGGCGCGACTGAGGCCGAAATCCCTGTGGAGGTGGATGAGCAGGACCTCGACCGCACCGGTCACTTCGACCGCCCGCTCAAGGAAGTCCGAGTAGGCGAGAGCCCAAGTAGACCATGGGGCATCTCTGTCCCGATCCCACCGCCGGATGATCGGCTGGAACGAGCCACCTCCCCACCCGCGCCCGTTCGTATGCCCTCGCCGGCGCCTGCTGAGACACCCAAGGTGTCGACGGCGGCGCGACCCTCCAAGTGTCCTTTTGACCACACCAAGATGCGGCTGGATGGTCCAGGTCTGTCCGAGTTCCCCAAGATGGATGAGCACCACAGCCCCCGGCCGCCGCCGCCACCATCACGGCCTGCCCAGGATGATAGACGACACGCTGCTGCAGGCCAGCACTTCCCTACACCTCTCAAGTTCCCTGCGCCTCGGGAACATCCGCAGCCTGCACCTCCCGACAGCCCCCCTCCCTCCCACCAGCCGACCTTTATCAACATGACCGGCACCACCGGCCCCAAAACTGCTGCGCCCTCTGCAGGCGTGACAGTGCCCCAGATGGTCTTCAACGGACCTGTGTTTATCGGATACAACATGGAACAGGCGATCGAGTTTATGCAGCATTTCCAGGGTGGGCAGCAACAACAACAACACCACCGATGATGATGATCTTTCTTCTTTTTTATTCCCCTTGAACGATCTGTATTGTAATTTTGAGCAAGCGAGCGCGTTGTTTCGATACTTTTTTTTTTTTTGTGCCTTGGCTTCTTTTTCGAGGGACCTCAATTGACTTGATTGGGTTGGCGTTGGGGGAGGATAATTTTTGATGGTATTGATAGGGCACACACGCACGTCGCGTCCGTGAAGAGTGTGACACACAGCACACAGTGATGATATCTTTTTACAAATATTTATACATTGACTGACCTGTCTATGGTGACTGGATTCTACCAATTTCTTCTATTCATGTGTATATATATAATAAGTCAAAAGTCTCTGTCGTAAGAGAGCTCTCTCTTCCTCTTTGTTTCCTGTTCTCCCTGTCATTCAGTCAGTCAGTCTTGACTATCTATCTCGGTAAACACCCAATATCATCTCCCATTCTTCCCACCCACAGCCTCTTCCTCGTCCCGATATCCCCCCTGCTCCTCCTCCTCATCCCCCCACGCGTCATCCCCCGCCGTGTCCCACAGCGAGATATCATCATCATCCACCATCAGCGCAGCCGCGTCATCCGGATTCATCAACCTGGCATCCTCGGCTCCAGCAAGAGCCGCCGCCTCCTCCTCCTCGTCCAGGTACGCCCCACCACCACCACCGCCACCACCGCCCCTCGCCCTTCCCTCGAGCGGCCTTCCGGTCTCGGCCTCCTCGCGGGCCAGCTCCTCGGCGCGGGCCATGGTGCGGCGGTAGATAAAGTAGCCGACGCCGACGCCGGCGCCAGCGCCGACGAGCATGGAGAGGTAGTTGACGAGCCTGTCGCCAAAGCCCATCTCGTCGCCGCGCTCTGCGAGGAGGGCGAGGCGGGAGCCGATGAAGACGTGGACGAGCAGCTTCGGGGAGGCGAGGGCGGTGGCGAGGGCGAAGCCGGGGGCGCGGATGGAGGGGATGGTGGCGAGGAAGCCGTTGGACAGGCTGTAGGGCAGGGGGCAGAAGCGGACGAGGGCGAGGACGCCGAGGCCGTCGTGGCGGAGGACCTGGCCGAGGGCGACGAAGCGGTGGTCGGTGCCGACGAGGCGGTCGACGTAGGCGGAGAGCACGGTGCGGCTGGCGGCGAAGGCGGCGGTGGAACCGGCGACGGTGGCGGAGGCGACGATGGGCCAGCCGAGGGGGAAGCCGTAGACGAAGCCGGCGACGGTGCAGGCGGTGCTGTAGCCGACAAGAGGGGGGAAGGCGACGAAGAAGGTGAGGACCCAGATGATGAGCCAGCCGCCGGGGAGGGCGCGCCACGAGACGGCGATGGGGGCCAGGAGGGTGAAGAGGCGGTGCGAGAAGACGAGGAGGGTGATGGACAGGGCGAGGACGACGACGCCGGCGGCGAGGGCGAGGAACTGCTGGGTGGGGGAGAGCCCTGCGTAGACGGCGGCCGAGTGGTTGTAGAGGTTGCGCGCGGCCGTTAGAGAGGTGGAGACGAGGGCGCCCAGCTGGGAGCGGAGGTCGGCGGACGTGGTGGTGGTAGTAGTGGTAGTGGCTCCCGAGTGGCGGCGGCCGTGTAAGCTGTAGGGCGTCGAGAGACGGCGGGCAGAGGAGGCGGACGGGGTTGTGGAGGGGCGGGTCCAGGGCGCTGCTGCTGCGGGTGTAGGGGGCGCATCGTGCTCGTCATTCAGGTCATCGCGGAACGGGGCATGGGAGTCTCTCGAGGGAGGAGGTGAGGAGGAAGGCGAGGAGGACGAGGAGGGTGTCTTGGAAGCGGACAGGCCGGCTGCCGCGGGTTGGTGATGGTCGGCTGGCATGGTGTTGGACGTCTGGAGAGAAAAGAGCTTCTGTTGTCAGAGTCGTCATTAGCTTCTTCTTCTTCTTCTTCTTCTTCCTTTACTTAAGGGGATCTGCTGGATGACTTGGCTATACCTCGAGTCCCTGCTGTCGTAATGGTACACAGCTTGGGAAGCTGTAGAAGAAGAAGGTTGTGTATAATAGTAGTACAGGAAAAGAAAGCTACCTCTTTGTAGCCATCAGGACCAGAAGAGACACAAAAAAGAAGAACAAAGTTGAGAAGTGTAGAAGAGAATGGTGTTCTTGGGCTGAGCCCAATCGGCAGCAGTATTTTCTTCTTACTTTCTTTTTTTTTGTCTTTTCTTCTTCTTCTTCCTGGGTGGATTGTCGGGCTGAATTGGTTGAGGAAGAGTAGAGGTGACGTGTGAAACTGTTTGAAGAGTAATCCAGCAAGCAGTAGTGCTCACACCAGTGCTAGTGGTGGTGGTGGTGGTGGTGGTGGGCGCAGCAGCAGCCCGCAGTACAGTACAGTACAGTACAGTATGTACTTGGTAGGCACTAAGCATCAGCATCCGCTTCAACTGAACCCAAGGATCCCTGCTTCTCTCTTTTTTGTCTTCTCCTGCTCTCTCTTTTATACTCTCTCTGGTAATCAAGATGGGGGACAAGGTTTCCAAGACCCGTCAAGGATGTCTTTTTCTTCTTTCTTTCTTGTTGATTGTGAGTGAAAGAGGTTGAATGTGGAGAGAAAAAGATGAGAGACAGAGACAAAAGAGGTACATGCCCTGTGAAAAGGCGACCTAGTTCCCTTTTGGTGGTCTCTGCTGTTTCACGGGGTCCGTTTTGGAATGTCGCAAGCCCATTCCCCGAGGGCAGAAGGCCATCCTCCGTAACCCGAAGTTGTTGTAGTAGTATTACAACTAAGTAAGTAATATATTATTGGATCTACACCATGCATGCATATCGACCCCATACTGATCGATTGATCTGAGCCCTGGTAGGTGCAGATGTGCTACATGTATGCAAGGTGCCTTGCATCTTTATAGTCGTATTTTATGTACATGGTAGCTTAAATAAGTAGGGCGGCAAGCCTCCAGGGCTGGGGGGCAGGTCGAGAGAGATCCGATCTAGGGTCTTGCTATCAACATTATCAGCGGGTAGATCCCCTGGATCTGATCGACAAGGTCTCGACCCAGGAGAGGGGAGAGCGGGTTGTCATGCTGCAGTTCTTGAACGCCGCCAAGACGACCGACCACCGGCCTCTCTTCTCTGATTCTCTCAGCTTCGCGTCATCATCATCATCATCATCATCAATCTCAGTCAATGCACACAGAAAAGGAGGAGGAGGGGGAGGGGGGGGGTGGAGACGGGCGTATTGTGAACTTTAACTTTATTCTTACTTTCTTTGACTTTAGTCTTCTTCTTCTTCTTCTCGTCTAGGTCACCGACTCCCTCTAGGCCCCTTGGGAGGCTCTTTGCCAATTGTGGTATCACGCACCAGAAGCTTCACCTTGCCCTCTCCTATCTCCACGCCCTGCGACAGGATGTCCACCGCCTCCTTGGGCTCATCCCTCCGCGTCTTCAGCAGGCTCCTGTCGTAGCTCCGCGCGTCAATCCCCAGGATCCCGCCCATGCTGTTGCGATCCCCCGGCACCGAGAACTCCCGAAAAGCATACCGCCACTCGCCCAGGAAGCTGCGCACAGCCTTGCCGACCTTGTCCTTACCGTTCTTGCTGTGGTGGCCGGTTCCCGTGATCGCGTACACCGGCCTGCTGTCGTGCTCGTTCTCCAGCAGCACCCGCTCCAGGTACTCCACTGCCTCCTCCGTGTGCAGCCCGTGCAGGTCTACGTAGATCTCGTTGCTTGATGACGAGCTGTTCTTATTGCGCTCCTCGTACAGCTTGTCTGCCGCCTCGCGGTGGTACCTCCGCATCAGGTCGTTCTCGCTCTGCCCTCGGAGGCTGAACACCTTGGCCTGCCGTGCATCTTGCCGGTTCCACGCCTGCGCAGCACTGTAATAGTTTGGGCCCTTTTCTTTAGTTTCACAATCTCATGGCAAGGGTCCTCAACAGGAAGAAAGTTGTGGGTAAAACAGGGCACCACCTACTTTTGCAGGAACTTGTTCCTAAGTGCGCCGTGCCTGTGCGCTTCGCCGCGAGCCTTCATGTACGCCTTGTTCGTGCCCTCGCCCGTCTCCAGCCATGGAATGTGCTTCGGGCTGGGGATCGCCTGTGCTGCCGCGCTGTTCTCTCCGTTCCGCCCGCCCTGCGAGCTCCCGTTGCGGCTCATCTTCTTGGACGACTCGGGCCGCGAGGTGGGACCGGGAGATGGAGCCATCTTGACAATGTCGGCCAGGGAGCTCGGGGCATACGTCTCCTTGCTCCCGTGTCCATGGCCACCCCGCTTACCGTGGTGCTTCTTCCCCTGCTTGGCCGAGGCGGAACCAAGACTCGGGAAGGCTTCATTGTCGTCGAGCGAGAGGGCTGCCTGGGCGGCGGCCGCAGCCTCCTTGTTCTGCTGCTGCTGTTGATGTCGGCTACCCGGGCGGGATCGCGACCGCGGCTCACCAGGGATGTTCTTGAACCCTGGCGGCGGTGTGATACCAACAGAAGGGGTAAACGCAGGAATTGCGTCCAGATTCAGGGACCCAAGTGACGGAAAACTGGAGTAGTCCTGAACCTGGATGTTGGCGGGTGACTTCTGCGTGGGAGGGGTGCTCGTGCCCTCGACACTCAGCTTGTTCATGAGATGAGCCGGATCGTGCGAGAAGATGCACGTCTCTCCGGCCAGGCAGTTCCCAGCGAGCCAATATCTGTACAGATCGGACATGGTCAGCACGTCACCCCTTCGAGCTCCAAAGCCAAGGGACATGGATTTGTGTGTGTGTGTGTGTGTGTGTGTGTGTATAGATAACTCGCCTGCAGATATGACCGCTCAGGTCGTGGCTGAAGCGGCAGTCCGCGCGCATGCAGCTGCCAGACGACAGGAAGAACTTGCAGATCACCCCTGACTTCTGGTCTGCCGGGGTCGTAGGGCGGGCGTCTGGGGTCATAGACTTGCCGACCAGGTAGCCATTGCTGTCCGCCGACGAAGTAGCTGGGGGCGTGTCCTGCGAGTCCATCATCGACATGAGCACGGCGCCCAGGTCGTAGCCGTGCTCGACGAGCGCCTGGCTGATCTCGTCGTCCGTTCTCGACTCGCCGAGAATCGACCGCAGAACGTCATGCGGCCGCATCGGAGCCTGCTGGGAGGAGAACTCGGGCGCGGCGGCGTTGAGACCGCTGGCTGTGCCGAAAGAAGAGGCCACACTAACGGCGTCGTCGGCCACGAGCCAGTCCACATTGTCAGAGGTGTAGTCCTCGAACGTCTCCTGCGAGGGCTCTGTATCGTTCGCAAACTCATAGGCATTCAGGTTCGGGCTGTGCGGTATCGCTGGCGTCGAAAAGGCAAGCCGCGGTGAGGGGCGGGGAGAGGAGAAGGGGGAGGCGGCAGACGAGAGGGCACGGCTGAAAGGAGGAGCGAACCCTGGTGGTGCGAGAGGGCTCACGCCGAGACGCGGTGAGCCGGAGAGGGGCGTTGCTGTGCTCCTGAACGAGGCTGGCGACGGCCGCCTCAGGATGGTCTGCCGGATCACGGGAGGAGAGGCGCTATTACCTCCTCCCTCCTTGAACCGCCAGAGCACATCCAGCACCGCGTTGTCTAGCGACTGGCCGGTCAACGTCGTCTCCTTCCTCAGGAGCTCCTCCAGCTTGTCCGCCTTGTCCTCATCTTCTATGGCCGAGTCCTGTAGGACTGGCAGGCAGATCTCGTACGTCTCGTCGGAAACCATCAGGGCCCTTTCCCCGTTGGTCTCGGTCTGGGGGAGGAGAGGAGAGATAAATTCGATGCGCGCGCGTGTGGAGTGTGAACGAGTGTCTGTGTATGTGCGTGTGTTTGTGTGTATGTGCGTGTGTAAACGCAAGGGAAGAGATGGTATTCGGAGTTACGGCTATGGAGCTGTTATAACGATTCGGCTGCGACCTCGGGAGGTCCTGGAGGGGCATAAGGTGACAGGGCTGAGTTGATGGTCAGCCTCCCCCCCGGGGAGAGAGAGAGAGAGAGAGAGAGAGAGAGCAAGAGAGAGACAAGATCAAAGCGGGCGGGCGTCCTGGCTGGGGTGACGGATCGCACCAACTCGAAAAGGGCAGGGCGTGGGAAGAGACCCCTCGTTCGGTTCGCAAGGGGATCGGAGGGTCCGTATCAGAGATGATGTCGGTGTCGTCTTTATTCGGTCGGGGGCGGAGGACGATCTATAGGATGGGGGCTCAGGCCGTAGTTCGATGGTGGTGAAGCCTAGGGGCATCGTGCTGCTTCACAGGGTCTCGAGGGGCATTACGTAGTCGTGGTCGGGCACACGGCACGCCAGGTGTGACAGGGGATGCTGCTGCGCCTGCTGCTGAGTAGAGGTTTCCCCTAGAAGAGAGAACAAGGCTGGGAGGGTGGGTGGGTAGAGTGTGTGTGTGTGAGAGAGAGAAGGGGGGGGGGGAGAGAGACAGCCTACCCTATACAGGTGGTGACACAGCAGGCGAAGGGGCGCGCCTCTTTGCTGCTGACAAGACCAGGAAAGAGCTGCGGGAGAATCAGGCAGAGACAACAAGCTCTCCTGAGTCAGCCAAGATAAGTCAGGTCAGTCGTTTGTTCACTGTGCAGGGCACAGGAATAGTATCAAGGTAAGGTCAGTCAACGATCAGGACTGACTCAGCCAGGCTGGGTGCCACTCTGATTTGTGTGTCTGTATGTCTGTGTGTCTGAGAATATATTTAAGTGTGTGTGTGTGTGTGGTATGTGTAAAGTACAGTGACGATGGGTTCATGTTTCCATGTGTGTTTAGCCGTTGGGTCCTCAAAAGGTGGTGAACAACTGTTGGGTCAAGGCGCAGTGGGTAGTGGTCACAGAAGAAGCAGTGAGTGATACACCCTTGGCCCTTGGGGTTGTCAAGGGGCCAGGGGGGGGGGGCGGGCTATCAAGGTACCACAGTACTACTATGGAACACTATAGGGTACCATAATAGTAGTAGTGTAGCAGCATACAATGTACAGTAGTACCCAGCTACCCAGGTATCTAAAGGGGCTAACAGGGGTAATCGTTGTATGGTGCAATGCCACGAATTAGCCGCCCAGGTTCAGTTCACTATCCAGACAGAGAAACATTGGACACTTGTGGGCATGTCAAAAAAAAGAGTGAGACATTGACTGAGGCTTTTGAATAGACAATTTGTTTCTCTATAGTGTGCAGTCAGCCTTACACACACACACACGGGATAAACACTTGCATGCTTGGGTGTGTTTGGCTGTGTTTGGCTGTGAGATGCTGCCTGAAAGAAAAGCACTTTAAGTACTTACTCAGTCTTGCAGCAAACAGCCTTATGTCCATCCACATTTGTATCCATTGTATGGAGAATCTACTATGCACTGTAGCAAGGAGTAGTTGCACAAGTAGTGGTTCTATATGATGATAAGTACCTCAAGGTACCTCATCCTCATCCTCATCGAGACCAAACCCGAAACTGAACCCCCCTCCAGAGCCTGCTTCTTGCTCTGCACCACCAGCAATGGCATCATCCCACTTTCGCTTCTTTTTGCTCTGCCTCCTCTCTAGGCCCAATAGAGCCTCCTGGAGCAATTCGGGGAACTCAGCCTCTAGGCGCTCGACAAAGAGGCCGTATGGGTCCAGGACGTCCCGCTTGAAACCTGTCACCTGGTCCGGCTTGTCCTTGAGGAACTCCAGGGCATCGACAAGGTGTGACTTGGGCACAAAATTCTGCGTCAGTGCGATACCGCTCTCCAGGTTGACAACAAGATGCCACCATCCGCTTGGCACGTGGAGGATCTCTCCGGCCCTGCAGATTCCTTCGATGCACTCGGGCAGCTGCCGTGCCTCTTCATGGAACTCGAGCAGCCATTCGGCGATGCTCAGGGGGCTCGTCACCTCGCTCTGGTCCCTGGAGACGTAGACGCCGGGCACGTCAACATTGGGCGGGAACATGATCCAGTACTTTGCACCTTGGATCACCGCATTCCAGGCCGATGTAGCATTGGGGTCCTTGTGAAAGGTAGATCCGCTCTTGGCCGGGCCGATGATCAGCCACCTGTGCGCAGGCCTCTCTGGGCCCAGCAGCTCGAAGAGGTCTGGCCCGAAGCAGTCAGGCTTCCAGTACGCAGCACCCTCGTGCTTTCCAACTGTAATGTTCATCTTCTCCGCAAAAGCCTTGTCGAACAGATAGAGAGGGCTCTCGTCTTGACTATTGGTCATGTAGTCATGGTATGTCGAGAAAGGCCAGTCAACCGCCTCGGCGCGGAACTCGACGTCTGCACATGTCCTGAGGAGATGCTGCAGGTTCCACTGTCCGCAGACTGGCCAGGAACGAACGCATTCGGTGAGTATGAAGGGCGTGTCGCTCCACTTCTCCGCGAATTCATCATACCCTAGGTCCTTGAAACGCTTCATCTCGTTGGACCTCGGGATCTTGGAGTAGAATCTGTTCAGGGAGATTTGACTACAGACAAATGGCCGGTGGAGGACATCAGAAAAGACAGTACTGCAATCGACTTTTGCGTGCTTGTCTGAGGGAAGCCCCAGTAAAGTCGATCGCCATGTTCCCTTCCACTGGAAAGGGCGCTGCTTCTGCTCATGAGACCTGAGAAAATCGTCAGAAGGGTAGTCTGTGGACAAAATTACTAAAACCATCAAGGCACAATGCTTATTGCGGACAACTTGGTAGGGCTCGGTGATATCGGCTGTCTCCAAGCTGATCTTGAGGCTTCAGGCATATCAACCCTATGACTGTACCCAGAAGACTCTGAAACAGGGTAGAGGTCTTGCGGGCGGAGATAGGAATCCACAAGGTGAGTCAAGAGAGGGAACACAAGGGGCGGATGTTATTTGACAATCCAGAGCACGTCTGACAACAGGCCAAACTTGGCCTTGTTAGACATCTGTACTTACGCTAGGAAAAGGGTCTTCCATAACTCCTCAGAAATTGAGAAGGCGTACAGAAACTTGCTGCAATAGCCCAGTTGTCTGAGAGATGTCTGGTCAAGATATTCCAGGAACTGTGCCAAAACTTCTATATAGAATTGTCAGCTAGGAGAACAGCAGAGGGGCTGTCAAGAGCAGCAGTAGCAGAACCATACCATCTGGTAGTGCCTGAAACGTTCCAATAGCCTCACGAGCATCGGTCGTCCCGGGCGAGAGCAGCTTATTTCCCGAGGGTTTGATTCCCAAGGGGTGAATCGGTGACTCAAGACCAGGTTGTTCATCCGTAAGCCCCTCTTCCCTTAGTCTATATCCGATGCTATGGCCTTGAACGGATCCTCCGCCATTGTTGTCACCAAGGACAATCGGAGCATCTTGGTCCTTTTGGAGGAGCATTTCTTTGTGGTTGTTGTTGGGGAGGGGGGACTTGGCTGGTGATGGGACGAGGCTCTGTCAGGAAGTAACTGAATTTTTTTTTTTGTTTTGGGAAAAGCGGTTTTAGCTGCTGCAATCAGTCAGGGTTCTTTGAGGAAGTGGATGTTCCAGTCGAGTCCAGAAGGATTGGTGTCGTGATGCTGTGAGGCTCAGCAATAAATTATGACAGTAGACCAGTACCAGGTGACCTTGAGTAGGGGAAACAAACAAAATTAAAATTAAAGTGACTTCTGTATCATCAATAATCTGACTCCTAGTATGACTGTTATGTCTCTTCTTTTTGCAAGGAGGGTGGTTGTTGGTGGCAGCTGGTTGGTCCTAGGGAAGAGTCAGGCGAAAATTCACCCCTAGCGAGCCTGTGGGAGGCAAAGTGGATGGGGAGAAAAAAAGTTGCCCCACCTTGGGGGATAGGCGATAGAGGAGGGGAGGGAAGTGAGTTGGCAATCGATATCCAGGGTGCCAGGGATCTTAGCGCTGCGGCTTTAGGTGCGACGCACAGGCCAAGTCCTGAGGCGGCACCCCAAACAAAAAATCAAGCAGCCTGTCCCTCAGAAAAATCTTCCTTTACCACCTCCAAACCTCCATCAAACAAAAACCAACAGACCATTCCACATATACCTAGATCCTCGCTCTCTCCTTTTCAGAGAGCCTCAGGTCTAGTGTTTTTTCTTCTTCACACCTTTTTCAAGAGAAGCGACTTTTCAGGGCTCCCTCTGCGAGACCACTGAAGTCCCTTTCTGACCAACGCAACCCCACCTTCAATTCTCGCAACAAATTTCTAGGTCTCAAGCAGCGCTTGTGATCTAGATTTGCCATCAAACGACTACCGCAATCATGGCTACCGACAAGGGCCTCGAGGATGTCCCCGAGGGTAAGTAATGGTTCTTTGCGTCTCGCTTCCATCCCTATCAACATCACACCGTCTTGTCACTTTGAGAGCTTGCCTCAACACCCCGCCCCTTACTGCCAGGCTGCCCCTCTGCCTACAAACTTTCTGGCGCGCCAAGGGTTGGCACCCAACACCGCTTCTGCTATGCCTGCGCGGGCGGCGATGCGACAACGAGATGGCTAACATGCTACAACAACTACAGGTCAGATTGAGTCCAACTACGATGAGACCGTTGATTCTTTCGACGAGATGAACCTCAAGTCCGAGCTGCTTCGAGGTAAGGATATCGATCTGTGCCGGCCGACCGCCATTACATGGGGGAAAAAAAACTCAGGGCTAATCTGGGAGTAAAGGCATCTACGCCTACGGTTTCGAGCGCCCCTCTGCTATCCAGCAGCGCGCCATCATGCCTGTCATCAAGGGTAAGACACCACAGAATGGATCCCCATTGCTCTCGCATCCACATTTGCTTATCATTGCACCCTGAAAACAGGCCACGATGTCATTGCCCAGGCCCAGTCTGGTACCGGCAAGACCGCCACCTTCTCCATCTCGGTCCTGCAGAAGATCGACCCCAACCTGAAGCAGTGCCAGGCCCTGATCCTCGCCCCTACCCGTGAGCTGGCCCAGCAGATCCAGAAGGTCGTCGTCGCCATCGGCGACTTCATGAACGTCGAGTGCCACGCCTGCATTGGTGGTACCAGCGTCCGTGATGACATGAAGGCCCTCCAGGATGGTCCTCAGGTCGTCGTCGGTACCCCTGGTCGTGTCCAGGACATGATCCAGCGTCGCTTCCTCAAGACCGACGGCATGAAGATGTTCGTTCTCGACGAGGCCGACGAGATGCTTTCTGTAAGTTGGCCAGCCAGCCTTCCTGCGCACACCTTGGCGCCCATATACATAAGGTTCTAACAGCCCTCTGCAGCGCGGTTTCACCGAGCAAATCTACGACATCTTCCAGCTTCTCCCCCAGTCCACCCAGGTCGTCCTGCTGTCTGCCACCATGCCCCAGGACGTTCTTGAGGTCACCACCAAGTTCATGCGTGACCCCGTCCGCATCCTGGTCAAGAAGGACGAGCTCACCCTCGAGGGTATCAAGCAGTTCTACATTGCCGTCGAGAAGGAGGAGTGGAAGCTCGACACCCTCTCCGACCTGTACGAGACCGTCACCATCACCCAGGCTGTCATCTTCTGCAACACCCGCAGAAAGGTCGACTGGCTGACCGACAAGCTCACCGCCCGCGACTTCACCGTCTCTGCCATGCACGGTGACATGGACCAGGCCCAGCGTGACCTTATCATGAAGGAATTCCGCTCCGGCTCCTCTCGTGTCCTGATCGCCACTGACCTGCTGGCCCGTGGTATCGATGTCCAGCAGGTCTCCCTGGTCATCAACTACGATCTCCCCGCCAACCGGGAGAACTACATCCACCGTATCGGTCGTGGTGGTCGTTTCGGCCGAAAGGGTGTTGCCATCAACTTCGTCACCGCCGACGACGTTCGCATGATGCGTGAGATCGAGCAGTTCTACAGCACTCAAATCGAGGAGATGCCCATGAACGTTGCCGACCTCATCTAAACACCACCACCGGAGTCGAGTCTTTTCCCCCCCTTACATCCACTCGACGATTCAACTACACCTTCCGCGCATACCGGGGTTCCTTCAGGGCATAAGTGGTTAGTTGGGCAAATAGAGGGAGAGGAGGGGCTGCGCTGCCAGGCAGAACTGGCATATCCGCGCGGCTTGAGCGGAGGTTACGGAAACAAAAGTAGCTTGAGTTTTTCTTTTTTCAAAGAGGGATCGCGAATTCATTAATGCCTTTCAATCCTTGCGTGGGGACAGGTGCTTTGTTCCTCCCCCTGCTTGCTTGCGTGAAGTTTATTGCAAGTGAAATCGACCATGACAAAACATGGTCTGACCATGGGAAAGCTTTTTTTTTTCTCTTCTTTCTCCCCCCCCCCCCCCCCCCGCCCCGCCCCCCCCCCCCCCCCCCCCCCCCCCCCTCCCTCCCACCCTCCCCCCCCCCTCTTCTTAAAGACATGTTTTCCCTGCTTTTGAGCCCATG
>JACWST010000117.1:96232-113086 GCA_014850475.1 Cryphonectria naterciae | reverse complement strand
GGGTGGCGGGTACGTGGGGGGTGCGGCTTTGGAGGTTGGGGGCCGCTTGCTCGGTGTGTTTCGTTGTGTTTTGTTTTTGTTCCTTTTTTTTTTGTTTCTTTTCTTTTCTTTTTTTTTTTTTTTTTTTTGTCTTCTGTTGCGTCCAAAGTAAAGAGCATGGCATGGGGGTTTTCATGAGAGAAGTGCATTGAACGTGGTGGTGATTCGTCATTTTTTTCCCTCTTTCTGTAGATACTTTATTCTTGACAGCATCATGGTCATCAAGTCGACGTGAATTCAAAAAATCTCATTCAACATCTGCTTGATCAGGGAATTCTAAAACCTTTTGTATTGTGTGATTATTCGCCGATGGGAATCCGACCACCAAGTCGTGACTGCCATTTCTTTGAAATTTGCTATCTATGCTATCAGGTCCTTACTTTATGCTATCGCACTTTCCCATCATGTCCATCTCATGTCCACATACACAGGATGATCCATTGGAGGAGGAAGGAGGGAAGGACAGACGAGGAAGTTTGGGGAAGGAAGGAAGGCAGGGAGGAGGGGGGCGACCTTCATCCTTGATTTAATTACATAATAAGTAACCCCCCATTTTCTATACTGGAAGAGAGACGTTTGGAAAAGTCAAGTTAGGAGCAGAACAGTGGACTCATTTCTTCATTCCTCGCCCCGCCCCTTCCCTTTCGATGACCTTTGCGAAAAGATTTTCAATATCTCTCTCTTATGTGTGTACGCCACCTCAGTTTATCACACCAAACCTGGTTTCACGGGCCGTTGATCGTGCTATCTCTCCGTTACCTGATAATAGCTTGTAACATATTCGGTATAATATGCTATCCTAAGATGCGTGGGACAAAGTGGGAAAGTCGATTGCTACGAGGTTGTTGTATGCATGTGTGTGTACTTGTTTTGTGCTCCGTTGCCCCGAAACTCGAGTCGCGTAAGAGAGAGATCGTGTACTACGTAGCATATAGCAGTACATAGTATATGTGTGTGTGTGTGTGTGTGTGTAACACCGATTACGGACCTGGGTATCCTAGTACAGAACGTAAGCACTTGAAAATGCCCTGTAACTGCTGCACTTGCCCGGGCATGGAGGGCATCTAAACCCAGTAAACTCCCACTGTGCTGAGCCGATCTTGCAGCCTGGAGGAAAAAGAGAAGCCGCCTAAAGCGCCTGAAAGATTTTGGGGCCTTTTGGGCGGATTCCTCAGCTTCAATGGTCGCCTAAGCAATGACGCAATAGAAATATCCAACCTGAAATGCGCTCTCGACCACTGAAAAAGTCGATGACAACCTCTTGATGACCATTCCCTCGCCTCTCATAAGTCGCTCGGTTCTCAACACATGATCTCATCATCAGCCTTGTCGCCTGAAACGACCCTGTTGTGACCCCCAAAATAGCAGAGAGAGGAGGAGGAGTCGAGGCGAGACTAGGGGCCCAGAAACAAATCAGAACGCTGGCATTTCAAATCAGGAGGGGTCAACCGCCACGAAATTACCACCCTCCTTGGACTCCACGACGTGAAGATATCCCGCACTAACGACGACCGCGCGGCTGCTACTATGCCCACACCATACCAGATCACGAGGCACGAGACCAATCGGTCCTTCGCTTGGCACCGCCTAATGTTCATGGTGCCCAATGGCAAGGCCATGCGGCCCTTGGATCGTGGCCTACGACGACGACAAGAGTGGGCGGATCGGATCGCGGACTGGGCCGATATACCGCTCATGAGTGGGACATGCGAGCCTCGCTCAGTTTCGTCTCCGTTTTCCAACAGTCACGGTCGCATGCAGAGCTCCATCCCCCAGCCCAGGCCCACTCACAGGATCCCAGTGATTCATTCCGTTTTGACTTACATGCTTCCCCTTCACATCCCATTCAGCTCACATTCTGCCGTGATGTCGATGGCTGTGCCTGTACGCGAAGCCAAAAACCTCCCAGCGCCGCCCTTCTTCCCTTGGGCCCTCGCCGAGGTAGCAGACTTGTCAGCCTCCCACCCACAAGTCTACACCTCCTTCCATAGACCATCAACCCGCAAGATCACTCCCAAGCCGAAGAGATGACATGCTCGTCTTCGTCAACACCGACAGCGCCGGCACTCTCCATTCTCAACACACACCCTCAGCGACTCTCAGGTCCAGCTCTCCTCCACAAGCTTGTCAGGCACAACTCGCCCCGTGATGTCCCTGCCATCGACTACAAAAGCTCAGGCGGGCCCCACAGGTCCGTCTCTTACGCAGAGCTTCACAGCCGGGCTGAGAGGCTGGCGAAGAGGATATTGGTTGCCTCGTCTGGAGACGACCGACAAGGGCAGGGACAGCTCATCGTCCCGCTCCTCCTTCCTCAGTGCCCAGAGCTTTACATCTCGCAGCTTGCTGTCCTGAAGGCCGGAGGAGCCTTCTGCCCGTTGAACCTCGACGCCCCGCCAGAACGAGTGCGATTTATATTTCGTGATGTCTCGGTCAGAGTTGTTATTACATCCAAAGCCCTCCGTTCCAAGATTGACGCCCTAGAGTCTGCTGTGGCGGTTGTGGTGGTAGATGAAGATGGCGTCCAGGATAGCCAAGACGCGGGCAGCAGTGTCTCGCGAGACATCAGGCCGGACAGCGTCGCATATGTCATGTATACCTCTGGGTCGACAGGAACACCCAAAGGAGTGGCAATCTCTCATGATGCTGCGACACAGGCCCTCCTCGCTCACGACCGCCACATTCCTCACTTTTCACGGTTTCTTCAATTTGCCGCTCCTACCTTCGACGTCTCCGTCTTCGAGATATTCTTTCCCCTGCTGCGGGGTGCCACCCTCGTGAGCTGCAACAGAGCAGATATGCTAAACGACCTCCCTGCTGTGCTGAGAGACATGAAGGTCGATGCCTGTGAATTAACACCAACTGTGGCTGGCAGCCTACTCAGATGCCGAGATAATGCTCCCCGCCTTCGTTTGCTGTTAACGATAGGTGAGATGTTGACAGAGCCTGTTGTCAGAGAATTCGGAGGGGATATCGACAGGTTCAGCATCCTATGGGCCATGTACGGTCCAACAGAAGCGACGATTCACTGCACTCTGCAGCCCTCCTGCAAGTCGTCCTCCTCACCAAACAATGTCGGCTTTCCCCTAGACACTGTATCTGCTTTCATCCTGGAACCTCTGAAAGACGATGGTCCTGGTGACTTCTTCACGGTGTTGCCGATGGGCGAGGTGGGAGAGTTGGCGGTTGGGGGCCACCAGACAGCACTTGGCTATATCAACCGGCCGGAGCAGACCTCGAAAGTCTTCATCAATACCCCTTATGGCCGTCTCTACAGGACAGGAGACAAGGCTCGCTTCAGGGAAGACGGTACTATCGAGTGTTTTGGGCGGATTTCTGACGGTCAGGTCAAACTCCGTGGACAGAGGATCGAACTCGGCGAGATAGAACAGGCGGTTCTCCGAACATCACAGTGTCATGGGGCGGTGGCATCCGTCATCCAAGGTATCATAGTCGTCTTCTGTGAGACGGATCAACAGAACGACGACATCAGCGGCCAGGTCTTGCAGCTATGTTCAGAGTGGCTTCCTGCGTTCATGATCCCTGGAGATGTCATCCTCATGAAGGCTTTCCCGAGACTCCCCTCGGGCAAGGTCGATCGGAGCACGCTGAAGTCTGAGTACGAGAAGTCCAAGAGCGACGATGGCGATTATTCTTCCGGCGAGTTTCAGAATGATGTGGAGCATCAACTGGCACAAGTCGCTCAGGACGCCCTAGGAATTCGTCTTAGGTCAACCTCCACTTTATCTGCAGCTGGTGTTGACTCTCTTGCGGCAATCAAGCTGGCATCTCGCCTTCGTTCAGCCGGCTTTGCCGTCACCGCCATAGATGTCCTCAGCTCCAGGACCCTCTCACACCTGCAGTCAGTGATTCGCCGACAACAACAACAGGTCACTGCTCCTGCAGCGAAAACGGAAATCAGAGACGAGGTTTCGGATCTGGAGCTAGTTTCCAGAGTTGCCTCGAGCCTGGGGATTGAAACTGACTCCATCGAGGCTGTTGGGCCATGCGCGCCTGTGCAATCTTCCATGCTTGCCGAGACACTGAACAATTCAAGAGCATACTGCAATTGGATCGAATTGCAGGTTCCTGCCACACATACCTTCAAAACCATAGCGGCATGGTTTCAGGATCTAGCACGGTGCAACGAAGCGTTGCGGACGGGATTTGTCGTGCTTGACGGCAAATTCACACAAGTCATCTGGACAGACCTGGATTCGAGCCGGATCAGAATGGTGGAGAGTCTCACCACTCAGTATCAATTGGCTGAACAAGACTTCATCAAACCATTCTCAGTCCAGATTCTGGCAAATAAGTCATCCAAACATACCAGCGTCCTGATGCAGATTCACCATGCCGTTTATGATGGCTGGTCGCTTGATATTCTCCTCTCCGACCTTAACCTTCTTGCGCGAGGTGACCAGATTCCCAAGCGACCCCCCTTCCGATATGTCTCAACCTACTACAACTCAACCGACTTCTCGCGTCATGCAGACATCGCGCGAGGCTACTGGGCGGAGCACCTGTTGGGGCATCAGCCCAGCTCAGTGCCTCAGCTACTAGCTCAAAAAGTCAAGGGACAGCCGATTTCCTCGGCTCAATGCACGCTAGGTGTTGGAATCTCGGAAATCCTGGACATCTCATCTCTTCTGGACGTCAGCCCTCAGGTCCTATTTCAGGCATGTCTGATGTGGCTCTGGGGCATGCTCCTCGGAAGTGACGATGTAGTGATCGGCAACGTCACGTCAGGCCGGACCATTCCCATCGACGGCATCGAGGATATCGTGGGTCCATGTCTGACCTCTATACCTCTGAGAGCCAAGATTGGGCAGGTTCATACGATCAAGGAGCTGCTTCAAAGCATTCATGCTACGAACAGGGAGAGCCTTGCCCATTCCAGCTTACCACTCGTGGATATCAAGAAGGCCGTTGGCGTTGCCTCGGGCCAGCCTCTGTATGATACCCTCTTCGTGTACCAAGAATCGATCCCGAGCCGGTCATCACGGAATCAATTGCCTGAGGTGCGGCAAATTGCTCATGAGGACTACCTGGAGACCAAACTCCTTGTAGAGGTCGAGCCGAGAGTGGAAGGATTCGAGCTACGGTTTACCTACCACGCCGAAGTGTTCCATCATGACCACATTCAGTTGCTGTTGAGGCATTTTGAGTGCACTCTCGCACACATTGTCAAAAACGTGACTCTGGATATCGACACCATCTCAACATGCTTTCCTGATAACCTTCTGTCGACCTTCAATCCAAGCCCCAAGACGCTGGATGGATGCTCTGACATAGCAGGTCTTTTTGAGAGGACAGTGTCCCAGCAGCCAGACAAGGAAGCAATCTGCTTCGCCCAGTCAATCAGTGACGTTACAGCTGACCTGAGGACGATCTTGTACGGCGAGCTGAACAGTTTGGTCAACAGGATCGCCCGGCACCTTAAGACCTCAGGTATCGTGGAAGGCCAAGCCATAGCAATCGTCATGGAAAAATCAATCATGCTATACGCTGGGATTCTGGCTATCCTGAAAGCGGGCTGCGCGTACCTGCCGCTCCTCCCAAGTACACCCAAGGCGCGAATTCACACAATCTTCAGCCAGGCGAATATCCGACTCTGTGTCTCTGACCAGATATTTGGGTGCGACTTACCAGAGCTCGATGACTGCCAATTCATCAACCTTGGCGACTCGAATCTCCAAGAACACAGCGATGAGAACCTCGGGACCAAGGTGGATGCAACACGAGTAGCCAACATCATATACACCTCCGGCAGCACTGGTGTTCCAAAAGGAGTCTGCGTCACCCAGCTCAACATCTGTAGCAACCTTGATGTCCTCTCTCGGATATATCCTATCAAAACGAACTCTCGCATGCTGCAGATATGCTCTCAAGCATTTGACGTCTCCGTCTTCGAGATTCTGTTCGCTCTCACCCGGGGAATGTGCCTTTGCGCCGGTACCAACGATACCTTGTTCGCGGATCTGGAGAGATCGATTAACGCCATGGACGTAACGCATCTCAGCATGACACCAACCGTGGCGTCGCTAGTCGACCCTCTGAATGTTCCTAACGTAGAGTTCCTCGTCACCTCCGGCGAGCCCATGACGGCAGAAGTGGCCAAGAAGTGGATTGGCAAGCTCTATCAGGGGTACGGACCCTCAGAGACGACGAATATCTGCTCTGTCAAGAAAATGTCTCTCAGGGACCACATCCGCCACCTCGGACACACTTTCGAGAACACTTCTGCCTTTGTTCTGGAGCCAAACAGTGAGGACATCGTGCCCATTGGCTGTGTCGGAGAGCTTTGCTTCGGTGGTGACCAAGTCGTGGCCGGATATCTCAATCTTCCCACCTCTACACGGGAAAAATTCGTCAATCACCCAAGACTCGGCCGCATGTACAGATCTGGTGATATCGGTCGAATGTTGCCCGACGGCTCGCTGCTGATTGTTGGGCGGATTGACGACCAGATCAAATTGCGTGGCCAACGCATCGAATTGGGTGAGATCAACAACGCTGTGGCGACTTCCAGCGAGGTGTGCAACTGCATCACACTCCTTGTCAACCTGGGCGACGACAGCACGCAGCAGCTAGCCTGCTTCTGCGTCCTGACATCCACCGAGAGCAGCGGCTTCCAACTTCTGGCCACAGGAGAAAAAGTGGCTGAAAGGAGTAGGGCCATCTTCGATCACATACGATCTCGCTTGCCGAGTTACATGGTACCTTCATACCTCGTCCCTATATCTAGCATTCCCATGACTTCTTCCGGCAAAGTCGACAAGGCCAAGTTAAAAACAATTTTCGGCAACCTCAGCCCCAGAGAGCTCGAGGCTCTCAGCAGCGCCAGTGCTGATTCTACGGCAGCAGACGGCGAATGGACTGAGGAAGACCGCAAGGTCGCCGCAGTGGTGTCAGGCGCCCTGAACGTCCCCCTGCAGGATATCAAGCGATGGACACCTCTCACTAGTTTGGGGATGGACTCGATCTCGGCCATTGCTGTCGCTAAGGGACTGCAGAAATACCTCTCCCGGAGGTTACCCATCTCAGTCATCTTGCAGGGTACCTCCGTGGCAAAACTTGCTACCCTGCTCCACGAAGGATGGACAGAGGCTGTTACAGATAACCAGGATCTCGAAGTTTTCCAGCTAGACTTCGTTCAGCACATCAAGCACAAAATGAGCCTCCTCGGACAAAATGTCGAGGCTGTTCTTCCGTGCACGCCGCTGCAGGAGGCGATGTTAGCATCATCTGTCAGCGCTGGCTCATACCTCAACAAGATGCTGTTCCGTTTGAACATCGATCCAAGCCTCATGAAGGAGTACTGGTCCGCCATGTTTCGAAGACACGGTATCTTGCGCACATGCTTCTTCAGCACAAATGATCGGGAACATGTTGTGGCGCAATGTATACTTGAAGAGTATGAGCCAGAATGGATGAGTCTTGACGCGTCAGACAACTCCCTTGACGACGCAATATACAAGCACATTGAGGCGGTCTCTTCTGCCATTGACTCCTGCATACCGCCAGTATCTATGGCCGTCATACGGAGAGACAGGGACCAGTATCTGTCCTTTGTCTGCCACCACGCCATGTATGATGGTGTTGCGATAACTCGACTTCTGGAAGAGATCGAGCTTGTTGCCTCTGGTGCTGAGCTGCAGCCAACTCCATCATACGAGCCATTCTTGCAGGAGATGCTGGCTCTACCGAAGGATACGGATCAGTTTTGGCTGCAACATTTGAAGAATCCAAGCTTCAAACCTCTGCCTCGGGCTCTCGAGACACGAGATGGCCGCGACCATTTGATTCGATCTCTGGGTATTTCTCTGTCCAGCCTTGAGGCTAGTCTGAAGACGTTGAATGCATCCATGCTTGTCCTTCTACAAGCCTCCTGGTCTAGCCTTCTGCGCGTCATCATGCAGTCTGACGACGTCTGTTTCGGCAACGTGGTCAATGGCCGGTCTACCACAGTCGACAGAGTCGAGGAGCTTGTTGCTCCTTGCTTCAACACTATACCTACGTGCATCGATCTCCAAGAGAGGCCTCGGAACGTTGACGTTCTAAGATTTTTCCAGATGCTCGGTCCAGAGATCCTTCGTTATCAGTTCACACCGCTCCGGCGGATACAGGCCCTCATTGACACGAATGGGGCACGACTGTTCGATACCTTGTTGTTGCTGCAACAGCCCCCCCAGTCTCTGGATGGAGAGCTGTGGATATTGGAGAGAGATGATGGTGAGATGGACGTCCCGCTTGTTTGTGAAGTCATCCCAAACCCTGGGCAAGACCAGTTGGACGTGAGACTTCATTTTGATCGGTAAGTGAATGTTCTCTGAGATATCCAGTCTGCAGCATGCTGAAGAATTTGACAGGTCATACATTTCCAATGCATATGCATCTTTGATTCATGATATCCTCTTCTACGTAATATCGAACTTCCTCGCCTACCCATCTTCACATGCCGTTTCAAGGGCTTCTCTACCTCTTGCTCTCCAAGAAAGACTTGACACGCTCAACCTGCTCCAACCAACCAATGCCACTGAGAACACCACAGTCCAAGCCGACACAAGTGAGAACTGGTCTGAACCAGAGGATATCATTCGCTCAGTCTTTTCCAAGATCTCGAATGCTGCAAAGAACAAGATCACTCGAAGTACAACCATATTCAGGCTAGGACTTGACAGTATCAATGCAGTCCAGGTTGCGGCCATGCTTCGAAAAGAAGGCTTCCCTTCCATTACTGCTACGGATATCCTGGAGAACCCGACATGCTCGAAGCTCGCTCTCAAACTGAGGGCTCATCCACCCGACAATGCGAATTTGCCGAGATATGACCTTGCTGCTTTTCAACAGACGACGAACATTTTGCTGCAGAACACTGTCCCAGAAGGGGCCGTCGTGGAATCATACCTGCCCTGCACGGCTCTTCAGATGGGCTTGCTGACGGAATTCATTAATTCTAAAGGTAAAGACTACCTCAACTTCATCAGCTACCGACTGGATCCCGGCGTGACAGCTCGAGATGTTAGTCATGCCTGGATGCAAGCCGTCAAAGCCCTCGGAATCCTCCGCACAGGTTTCGGGCCTGTCGACCATGAGGACGCGTCATACGCCATGCTGCAATATAAATACGAGGAAGATGCTGTCCCTGTTCAAGTATGGAGTGGTGGCGATAGCTTTGACCTAGTAGCTTGGCGGAAGGGCGCCGCACAAGAGGTGTTCGATGACTTGCGTCGACCTCCTTGGCGAGTGGGACTCGTTGATGGCAGCTCAGGCGTCGAGATGCATCTTGCCATACACCACGTCCTCTACGATGCCCAGTCTCTGCAAGCCATCTTGTCTGTTCTTGGCAAGGCCCTCAACGGAGTGACTCTACATAGCGGGACCGACCTCGGCATCGTGGTACAAGACATCATCACGCACACCCAAAACTCCAAACAGACCGCCCAGACCTTTTGGGAGGCTCATGCCCCCAAGGCGGTTGTCAACAAATTCCCGGTAATGACGCCTTTGAGGGAAGACCAGCGGGACATTCTAGTCCAGTCAAGGATAGCATCCATATCGTTTCCAGCACTGGAGGAGGCTGCGAGAAATGCCGGCTTCACCATTCAAGCAATAGCGGCCGCAGCGTGGTTGAGAATCCTTTCCTCTTACCTCGGGGAGCCAGCCGTTGTCTTTGGTACCATTCTCTCTGGTCGAGATTTGGAAACGACACGCAATGCAGTTTTTCCTTGCATCACAACGCTACCAGTCATCGCACAGAACGCCTCATCCAATCGCGAGCTCGTCGAGACAATAATGAGTTACAACACAGGGCTCCAACGGCACCAATGGACTCCGCTCACAGACATTCAACGATGGCTGGGTCATCCAAACACCAAACTCTTTGACACGCTATTAGTATATCAGAGGTTTGAGGATGGTGGTGAGCGAAACATGCCGTGGCAGGTCGCCGATGAGTCGGCTAGTGTTGACTATCCTGTCTCTCTCGAAATTGAGCCTCAGCAAGACTCCGTCGAGCTTCGTCTCACATTCTTCAGCGACATTCTGCCACGTGAGCAAGCGAAGATATTGCTACAGCAGTTCGACGCTATGTTTTGCGACTTGGCACAGAACGCGGACGGCAATGAAGACGACCTTCTCCAAACGCGCAAGGAGGTCTTTGCTGTCCTTCCAGCAGAGGAGCCGGAATTAAAGTCAGATATCAGGCTTCTCCATGAATTCGTAAAGGTCAGTGCGCAACTGCAGCCGGAAAAGACAGCGCTCGAGTTTGTTTCAAGCTTTGCGGAAGACCAACCTGTCTCGACAAAGTTCACTTACCGCGATTTGAACGAGAACGGTAACAAAGTGGCGAACATGCTTGCTCCTCACGTCGTCGCAGGAGGTATCGTGGCCGTCTGCTTTGACAAGTGTCCCGAAGCGCACTTCGCAATGTTGGGTATCTTGAAAGCTGGATGCGCACTGCTTGCGTTGGATCCAGGAGCACCATCCTCTCGGAAAGAATTCATCCTGCAGGACTCAGGCGCCGCTGTTCTTCTGACAGACAAGCCGAGAAGTATTGACCTGGGTTTCAATGTCTCGGTGCCCACTGTTGTGGTCGACGACGCGAACTTGCAATCAGCAAGCCCGAGCCTTCCCAAACTCACGCGGCCGTTGACACCACAGGATCGAAGCTACTGCCTCTACACTTCAGGCACCACAGGAATGCCCAAAGGCTGCGAGATCACGCATGAGAATGCAGTCCAGGCCATGCTTGCTTTCCAGAAACTGTTCGAGGGCCACTGGGACCAAGACTCCAGATGGTTGCAGTTCGCATCTTATCACTTTGATGTCTCCGTGTTGGAGCAGTACTGGACATGGTCTGTCGGCATCACTCTAGTTGCTGCGCCACGAGATGTCATCCTTGAGGATCTCGCTGGCATGATCTCACGCCTTGCCATCACTCATATCGATCTCACACCCAGCCTAGCACGTCTGATCCATCCAGATGAAGTTCCCAGCCTCTGCCGAGGCGTCTTTATCACCGGTGGGGAGCAGTTGAAGCAGGAAATCCTGGACGCATGGGGCCCGAAGCGCGTCATTCACAACTTCTACGGCCCAACCGAGGCCACCATCGGCGTAACCTCGTTCCCCTGCATGCCGATCAATGGAAGGTCTTCCAACATCGGAAGGCAATTCGCCAACGTTGGCTCGTACGTGTTGAGACCCGGTACAGATATTCCGGTCCTGAGAGGTGGTGTTGGTGAGCTTTGCGTCTCTGGAAAGCTCGTTGGAAAGGGATATCTGAACAGGAGTGATCTCACTGCTGAACGCTTCCCCACTCTGGCTTCTTTTGGAGAGCGTGTCTACCGGACTGGCGATCTGGTGCGCGTTCTTCATGACGGTTGTTTCGACTTTCTCGGCCGAGCTGATGACCAGGTCAAGCTCCGTGGCCAGCGTCTTGAAATCGGGGAGATCAATCACTGCATCAGGACTGGAGTCTCCGAGATCACGGATGTTGTCACGCTAGTCATCCGCAACGAGAAACAGCAGAAGGATCTCCTCGTTTCCTTCGTGGTCACGGATCGAAATCAGAAGTCGAAGGACCTCAAGGTCATCACCGGACAGGAGGCAGCTGGCGTCAGTCAGCATGTCCAGCGGGCATGCCGCGAGAAGCTCCCTGGGTACATGATTCCTACATACGTCCTGCTGCTGTCATTCATACCTCTGTCACCAAACAACAAGGCAGAGGTAAAGGAGCTGCGTGCGCTTTTTGACAGGCTGACGCCCGAAGAACTGGTGGCACCCTCTGCCATCGCCACGACTCGTCTTGATGATGATCTCGGCACAAGAATCTGCAGTGCACTGAGCAGCATGTCTAGGGTTGCAGAAGACACCATCTCAGCCACCACGAACATCTTTGAGCTGGGTGTGGATTCCATCAACGTCATGAGACTTGTGAGGATGCTGAAGCGGGAGGGCATCAAACATGTCACTCCAGCGGTTGTGCTGAGGAACCCGACGATCGCCAACCTCGCCCAAGCCCTGCTGTCTATGCAGCAGTCGGCCGAGTCCCAAAGCGATGTTCTTGAGGCAAGGCAGGCCATCGAAGCTTGCCAGCACCGCCACAGGGGCGCCGTATGCCGAAGCTTAGGTATAAGCCCTGACCAGATCGAATATCTTGCGCCATGCTCGGCATTACAACAAGGCATGATCTCGCGATCCAGGATCGAGGGCAAGAAAGGTGCTTACTTCAATACATTCCGGTTCATGCTGACGGAGGGAGTTTCGTTGTCGAAGGTCCGCGCAGCCTGGGAGCAGCTTATTCACAGCAACGCGGTGCTGCGAACTCGGTTCGTGTCCTCGACAGAAGGCTTCGTGCAGGTGGCATTGAAGGAAATCCAAACGCCCTGGGTCGAAGTAGAGCTGCAGGAGGGCGACGATCTAGAGGCTCTATTAGAGGGACGTCAGACGTCTTGGGTTAAGAGCAATGGTCAGAATATCGAGTCGCCATTGGAGTTCCTGGTCATACATCACGGCGAGGCATGGATGATGGTCCTCCACATCTTCCACGCAATCTATGACGCAGTCAGCCTCGACATCATGCTCCATGAGGTAGCTCGACTGTATAGAGACCAAGCGGCCCCAGCCCAGGCACCAAGCTTCTTCGATGCTCTGCTGCACGGCCCACTCAAGAATGACTCGTCTTCCAAGGGTTTCTGGACTGAGCATCTGCTCGATATCAACTTGCGCCCTCTGCCCCAGCTATCGGAGACCCCCAGTCTGCAAGACCTCAGTACCTCGCGTCAAATTCCTTTCGATTCTCTTGAGAGCATCCGAAAGAAGCTCGGTGTCACACAACAAGCAGTTGTCCAAGCGCTGTGGGGGACCGCTTTACAAAGATGCTTCGGCTCAGAGGTCACTTTTGGCATCATTGTCTCAGGCCGATCGATCGATTTGGACAACGTTGGCATGACCATCGGTCCGCTCTTCAACACCATCCCCTACCATCACCGCATCCCTCAAGGTCAGACCTGGTCGGCGGCCATCCAGCACTGTCACCAGTTCAACACCACCACCCTGCCCTTCCAACATGAACCGCTCAGAGACGTGCAAAAATGGTGCTCCAACGGCAAATCGCTCTTTGATGTTCTATTCTCCTTCCAAAAGGCTTCGACCTCACCAGAAGCAGCCCAAGGATTGTGGAAAGAGGTCGAATCAGATGTCAACCCGGATTATTCGTTAGCGTTCGAAGCTACTTTACTCCCTGACGGTGCCCTGCAGATCTTACTTGTGGCCTCGCGGGGGACGGCAGACGAATCGGCGCTTAATAAGCTCCTCGATACTTTCGAGGACAGCGTGCAAGCTGTGGTGGACAACGTTGATAGCCTAGTGCTACCAACCTTGAACGGCGTCTTTGCTACCAATGCCCCTCAGAGCAAAGAAACCGGTGCAGGTGTTCTCCCCAATGAATCAGGAGAAGACCTGCCAGAATTCGAATGGACACCTCAAGCTGAAATCATTCGCAAAGAGATGGCGCTCCTTGCTGACGTCGAAGCCTCGTCCGTCACTCCGCAGACAAGCCTGCTCGAACTTGGACTTGACAGCATTGATACCATCAGACTATCCGCGAGGTTGCGGAGGGCAGGCATCACCTTGAGCAACAGTGACCTGGTGAAGGGGCAGAGCATCACGCAACTTCTGCTCCTTGTGCGAGCTAAAGAGGAAGTGAAGGGCGACACTCATGATAGTGGCTATTGCTCGGACGTTGAAGACCCTTCGGTATCCCTCAGAAGATATCTAGAAGAGAATGGCGTGGACCTTGCTGCCGTAGAGGAGGTCCTACCGCCCACGCCATTACAAGATTCCATGGTGTCTGAAATGGTTCAGTCAGACTTCCAACTGTACTTCAACCATGACGTACTCGAGGTCTCGCCAGATGTCGATGTGACCCGCCTCAGAAGTGCCTGGAAAACTGTCATTCGCAATTCGCCAATCTTGCGAACAGTCTTTACCGGGGTGGAAAGCCCAGCCTTTGAGTTCGCATACGCACAGCTTGTCGTTGGCAACCCTCCGCTCGAGTTTAACGAGGTCGAGATCCAGTCTCTGGAGGAAACGACAGTTTTCATGGACCAGGCGCGCGCAAGGGCTCGTGATGGCCGCGGATCATCGCATCTCCTGCAACTAACGTTTGCCAGGCTGATGCAGAAGACGTACGTCGTCTTCTCCATCGCGCATGCGCTCTACGATGGCTGGTCACTGGGGCTGTTGCATCAGGATGTCGAGGCTGCGTACCGTGGCACATACGCACCACGTGCAGCATATAACGGGTACCTAAGAGACATTATTCGCTCTGCCAAGAAAGATGCCCGGCAGTTCTGGTCCGACTACGTGTCCGATGCCACGCCCACCAGGTTCCCTTGTCGCTCTGGGCCAACAAGCCCAGATGTCCACCGAGCTGAAGCATCCCCGGGCATTTCAGCTGCGATCCTCAAGGCCTTCTGCAAACGCCATGCCATAAGCCAACAGGTCGTTGCCCAGGCGTGCTGGGCGGCCGTGCTTGCAACGCACTGTCAGCATCTAGACGTTGCTTTCGGCGTCGTCTTGTCTGGCAGGGACACGGAGGCTTCTGAAGCGATGATGTTCCCGATCATGAATACCGTCCCCGTCAGAGCGGTCTTCCATGGATCGGTACATACCTTTCTGCGCTACTTGCAAGACAACATGAACAGCATCAATCAATCGCAGCATTTTCCGCTGCGGAAAATCCAGGGAATGGTTCAGAATAGGCAGGCCACCCTCTTCAACACGCTCTTCGTCCTGCAAAAGGGCTCTGCTGATCCTTCCGGTCCGAGCGGCGCCAGTGAGCCGTTCGCCACGTCGCTCGGGGGATCATCTGCTGTAGAGTATCCTGTCTGTGTCGAGATGGAAATTGAGCAAGACAAGATCGTGTGGCGTGCTGCCTGCGACGATGGCTGCTTGTCATTGGACGGGACGAAGCAGATGCTCGGGGAACTGGAGAGTGCTCTGCGCTTCTTGATCGGCTCACCTCAAGGCGATATCCTTGAATTCGATGATGGCGGGGTCTCCGTATGCGGGCTGCCCTCGTTCCGACCAAGGCAGTCCGCATACGTGGGGCAAAGGGACGAAAACAAAGCCGACCAGGGGAATGATGACGATGACGACGAAGAGTGGTCTACAACTGAAGAGACTGTCAGGGACGTCCTCGCAGAGGTCTCTGGTGTCAAGAGAACGACCATCAGCAGGAACCACGGTATCTACCATCTGGGTCTCGACTCCATCAGCGCCATCAAAACCAGCTCGATTCTGCGCAGGCGAGGCGTTGCCATCAGCGTGAGAGAGCTTATCCAGGCGGTCTCCATCAAGGACATAGCTGCCAAGGCTTCAGACTCCTCCTCCTCTTCATCCTCTCTAGCATCGCCAGGCCCAGTTTCAGCCGAGGACCCATCGAATGGGATAGAGAAAGCAATGGCAAGCCTCAAGGTGGGCCAGCTTCTACAGACTGCCGGCATCGATGCCGTCGACGTGGAAGAAGTCATGCCGGCCACTGCGATGCAGACACACATGCTCAGCATCTGGCAGAATACCCACGGCCTCGTCTTCTTTTCCGTTTTCCGCTATCGGCTCTCGGGTAGAAGAGACCGTCAAGTCATTGATCGTGCATGGAGGGCCCTTGTCGAGCAGCATCCCATCCTGCGCACAGTTTTTGTCGCCACCGGATCTCGAGATGTACCGTTCCTACAACTAGCGCTCCGGTCAGGCTCAGCCATCGCAAATCCATTCTGGGCAGTCAATGTACAAGAGCAAGGCGACGGCCACCGGGCATTCAGTCTGAAATTACATCATGCGCTGTATGATGGAGTGAGCCTGCCGCTGCTTGTGGACCACTTCAAGGAGCTCCTGTCTGAGAACGTAGCCATGAGCAACGGTGATGCACAGGGGGAGTCGTCCATGTGGAAGAGGCTCATTGGAACAACACTCGGCGAGCAAGCAGTGGCCCACCGCAAATCATTCTGGGAAGACTATCTTCGAGGGGCGCAGGCCTTGCCCCTAAGCATACAAGACGCCCACCCCACTGCATCAGAAACAAGCGAACGCGTCATCCTCCTGCGACGTGCCGCACTCGCCGACACGACCAGCCTGAAGACGCTCTGCTCCGAGAACGGCATCAGCATACAAGCTGCATTTCTCGCGGCATATGCCAGATCCCTAGCGTCCGTGTCTGGTCACGACGAGGCGAGAGACGTCGTGTTCGGTGTGTATCTCGCCAACAGAGGCGTCGGCCTTGCGCTGCCGTACCCGACACTCTGTCTCGTGCCTCTTCATGTATCTGCACCGCAGGCTGCAGGTGTGGCCCAGGTGGCGGCCCGGATTCAGCACGACCTCCATCGCATCTCGGCCGCGGAGAATGTCTCGGTCGGCCTGTGGGAGATCAAGGCGTGGACAGGCGTCGAGGTCGACTCTTTTGTGAACTTCCTGAGCCTGCCTGACGAGACAAGAGACGATGTGCGTAGCAGGGGGGACGACGGCGGCGAGGCGTCTTCTGCTCGTGGTGCTATCATACGTCTTGAGGAGGTCGGGTTCGATGAAGATGCCGCGCTGGGACAGCGGAGCGTTGTCATGGACCCGGGTCGACTGCGCTGGCTTGAGAGCAACGCTGTTAGGGATGCCTATCCTGTAAGTTTTCTATTCCCCCCCCCCCCCCCCCCCCCCCCTTCCTCCCCTCTCCCCTAACCGCCTTCACAGTTGTGGTCAGCGGGCGGGCGCATAGAGGACTCCCAGTTTCTCCTCTCCCTACCGCTTCGCGTGCTCGGTATA